>JAGVSQ010002861.1:0-23285 GCA_022683975.1 Rhyacophila evoluta | reverse complement strand
GTAAACTTCCATATGTGAGATCACTGTTAGCGACCCGGGTTTCGCCTTTCGGTATAATTCGATATAATTCCTTAAAAAAATAAATAACAATGTATGTTAACACATATTTATTTATGAACAAACGATTTGCTAGATATTTATAACATGTAGATTTTTGTTTTGAAATTTGATGACAAATGAATTAAATAGCATGCGTCGATTATTTGTTTATCTGTTCGATTTTGTATTTACAGGGATAATTTACTAGCATGATGTGTAATAATGAGCATAGTGCTGATCAAATAAAATGGTATGTGATATAATACGTCTTCTTCTTCTTCCATATCCGCTCATGTTCATGATATGATAAAATGAGTTAAAATACATATATAAAAAATATATACGTATTTCATATAAAATTAATAAAATATATTTTTTATCGGATGTCAGATAATAGGATAAAGAGTCCGTTAGTATAAAAAAAAACAATTGTGAATTCCCACTAAAAATACGAAGAATCCATAAAAAATATCCATTTATTTGAAAGCCGAATGAGAGGTTGCTATTTTTTATATGGGCGCTAATGTTATAATATGGATGAATTAATTGATTCATTTTACAAGATAAACGAATTAAATTATTCATGTTACCGACGAATTATATTATTATATTGAACGATTGATTTTGTTTCACCGTGTTCTGTCCAAAAATGGACCACATATATCTACATTCTACACTGTATAAAATGTCTGCTCAGAAAGTGATTTATAATATATAGATTTCCGCAATGTGATGACACACTTCGACAGATAATTTTTAAGAAGAATTAGTGACCATCCAGTCCTGCATTTTCGGATTTATTTTAAATTCAGCAGCCATGGGAATCAAACCCGCATTCGAAGATACGATGCGATCCCGCAAATCTCTCAGCTACTAAGTGACCGTTATCTAAATGTGAGTAAAATTTTAAGCTCATTTTTGAACGGGATAAATATTTTTTCGATGTATATTTATGAATATTTTTTTAACATTATGGTGATATATTTCAGACGGGATATTTTATGATATTCTTTTAACTATTTTTTAAAAAGTAAAATAGAAGTTATAGTAATGATAACTTACATACGAATAATTCACGCAGAGGAAAATAATAATATGACAAAATATTCAAAGTGTGATTTTTTCCGCCGTGCAAAAAATAGCGATACATTTTTTTCGGTAATAAATAGGTTGTTTCTGGGTCAATATTACCCTAGTGAGAATGCGAAAATATTTTTTTTCCGTAAAATGTTTTCAAACTTTTTTGACGTCATGATTGATTCTTCTGGGAGTTGGAGAAACATTGGAAATATAAAGAAATGTGGACATTGTCTTATGGGAAATGTAAAACCATGGGAAAAGTCACTAGTCAACACAATAAATCCTTAAATTATATTTAAATAGTACAAGAGTGTTAAATGTGCAGTTTTTTGTTACTAATATTTAACAATACAAATAAATTTAACGATATCTTGTGAATTATAACTACATTAATAAACTCTGTTGCAGTATTGTTGACAATTATATTCGATTTATATCGGATTAGTATTTATTTCCGTCTTTTGGATTCATCTGTGTTGATAATATTGCTACAACAGAAATAATTAATGATTTAGTAAATATTTTTATGAAGCATACGGAATCCACAATGTAAAGATTTCCTTGAATGGATTGTTTTATTATTGGTTATTACCAAATCACTCAATTGATTAAGCATATATTTCTGCGTCTGTTTCATGTTTACAAATCGGTGATCATGGATATAGCACAACCATATTTTTATGATATTATTTAAGCGATATTTTTCTACCATATCATTTAAAAAGGAAAGTATTGCTAAATAAAAATTATTCTAGCCTTTCTTCGTATCGTTAAAATAAACAAATACAATAATAATTTGCATATCGATGGCTTAATCTACAAACAACTTAACGTCGCTCGTGGTCGAAAATCAGATTGTGATGCCATTTTGTCGAAATTTAATTTTCCTATCGCGCACAGAACGCAAAAAACTCGCGAAAACTTTCAAATACGTAAAATCACGCGCACATCCTAGGTAATTTCATAGAGTAATATACATTTTTACCGAATTTTTTGTTGCTCCTGAACACTTAACACAAATGGAGTTAGCCGGTTTTAGATTGAACCATCAAAATACAGTAAAAAAATCTATGGATCGGCATTTAAAGCCGGATTTTGAAGTCGCACATCATCATACAGTAAGCGGACTTAAATAGCGATGTCAAAAAGCTAAGAACTGCTATGGATATCAAGCAAAAATGCAACCATTGCCATGGGATTTCATATTTCCGTAGAATTCACAAAGGTCTAATGAGGAAACCTCACCAATAGGTTACCTTAATCAAGATTATGACCTATAGTCTATGCTATTATAAGCATTCTCTTCTTGAGCTCCTTTTATACATTTATACGGTGAAAAATAAAAATTTATAGACGTTGATATGGCTGAAAATTGAGACAAATAGAGTATTCGTGTAAATCATAGATTCCCAATATTTTTTAATCTACTGCCCTCTTAAAAAAACACTCAAAATTGCTCACCGCCCCCATTCAGTGCCTAAATGCCCTCTTTTTTAAATGCTTGCAAAATTATGAGTTTGTCGTTTTTTTGGCGTGCTTAATGTTTAAGAACCGATTTTTTCTATAAAAAACACTGCTTTGTATATCTCCTAAACGCCCCTTAAATGATCTTGAACCCACTATCGCCCTCCTAGAAGGCTTCAGCGTCCACAGGGAGCTGTACCACAATTTGGTAACCTATGGTATGACTTAGACATCTTTTATTACTCTTAACTTTTTTTTTTAATATATAGAAAATACTGCATTTTTATTCAGAATAGCTATTTAAATAATAGATTCATCTTCTAACTTCACGGTTTCCAATTAACAATCCTTAATATTATACATACGTATTTTATAAATCCTAAAAAATATTTTAAAATTTCATTATTTATTAGGTTATAGTATATATATATATTTATAAATAATCATTATTTATAACAGCCTAACAGATATTAGCTTAAGTATACTGATTTACAATTTAAGTAGTTTTCTTTCCCTTACAGAGAACGCTTGCATGGTGAGTTATCCCGAATATATTCCGGATTTCGAGGGATGCAAAGAAATTTAAATATGTTCACGATGTGGTTTGCTAAGTATAAATGCAAGTAGATGAAATCATTATTTTTATTACGTAAATAACAGAAATGGATTTTCTATTGCAAAAGCTCTTGCGGGATTGAAATAAATATATGTAAAATATATTATATGAAGTCTTGACATATCTGTCTTACAATAGGAATGCATTTCCCTTATTGTTATAAGATAAAAAGAAAGGCGTACATTCCTTTTGAGTTATTCTGCTGCAGAAATATTATATTCATTCCCCTCTTTAAAGTTTATCAAGAATGTCTTTTGAAGATCTCACAACAATGGAAATGTTTTGTTCAGCTCTGTGTGAAAACAAGCAAAGAAAATGGTTCAGATAAAATGTGTGATATGCATACGAATTAGTTTGATAATTACAGATTATAATGGCGACGAAATTAAGATATAATCGACAAATTATTGTACAGTTTATCACTTAGTAATGTTATTAACGACCATGCATACGCGTCAACATACAATGTTTTAAAAGAAAAATCTACAGAAGAAATTATACGTACAATGCAACAGCAGACATTCAATGGTTTTATTTTAGCACGTGCTTACGGTTATTATTAGTTTTTACAAAGAATAGTTTTTAGCTAATTGCTTACTCTTTTAGTTAACCTTGCATTTTTTAAATATCTCTTTTGAAAGTATAGCATTTGGTTTTCCACAGTGCGAAAATCTTTACTCCAGAAATGGAGTACAGGAATCTTAATAATGTATTATAAAACCTTATCTTTGTAGATTTTCCTCCACGAAAATTATTATTATAACACATTGCGCATTCAGTAATTATATTTTTGAAGTTATCAGCTTTACAATTTCAACTCGCAACATGCGGCGTTGATACACATAATCTTATGTCTTAGCCACCGGCGATGTATTAAAATACTTATTTACTAAATACTAGATTTTTCAAAACGTAGTTACGTGACTCGAACCCAAAATCTCTACAAGGTCTAAGCAATTCCCAAATATATGCACTTCTCAACTCAGTAAACAACTCAAGCATAAAAATATATTTAGGCAATATTATAAAATCCAGTAACACTGTTGTGTAATGCCGAATTTTTAGTTGTATTTGATTTTAATACAAAGAAAACAATGTAAGAGGCTTCCTAGAAATTATTTCTTCTCACAAAGGGCGATAAATTAATGTCTCCAAAACATGATTTGTTGGCTGTTATATTATCACAGAAAGTGGTTAACGAGGGCGTTTTGAAAATTATGCATTTCTTCCTTTTAACAATGAAGTTTTTGATCTCACAAATCTCGAACGCATCATATCTTGTAATTTGATAATGTAGCTACGACAATTAAAAAAAATATATTATTTCTTTTTTTTTTGGATGAACAGCTTAACACGCCTTCAAACTAATAATACGGATATATATTTTGGAATGACGAACGTAACACGCTCTGCAAAATGTCAATATTATTCAAAGAATAACTTTCAATGAGCTTGCTTTGTATTATAAATTTATTTCTTATAAAATAGTAAATTTTTGATTGAATTATATGAATAAAGTATATGTAAATACTTAATTTAAAGACTTATGTAGTTTTCCTCACGACATTGTAATTTTATAATTATTAATAATTAGCACATAATCAATTTAATACCATTTTTTTAAATAGTATTATAGTTTCTCTATTTTTCAAATCATTTTTCTACAAAATAACAATTACTATCAGGACGTTATATTTAAAATTTATATATTTAATTAATATGTAAATCTATTTCTGATTTTTTGTTTTAAATTACGCAAAGGTATTTTCTCAGTACACAAAACACGTCCTTCGTGCATATACAGCCTAAAAATTCTGAAAGATATAACCCAAGCCGCAGACAGCCATTCATATAGAAGATTAATGATTTTTAATAGAAGTGTGTTTAAAACCAATTGCCATAAAGCTTCATTAATTAACAGAATTATTAATTATTTTCATACACATTTTAATCTTCTTATATAATCGTCAAAAATTTAAATTGATAATCTAGTATGCATTTCTTTACTACTTGTAGAAATAATTTAAATATTTTTTAAAAATCTACAAAATTTTATGATATCTTATCACATATGTGAAAACGTTTTTGCGTATTTTATAGGTATGGAAGTGAATGTTTCAATCCTTACGTTTGATAGAGGTGCAATTTGACGTCGTTTTCCTAACACATTTTTCAATCTCGAGTCGCATTTGCATTTCCGAAATGCTCTTTACACTGGAGATCGTTTGAAATATTTTGCAGTCACGACGTTCCAGAGCAGACATTACTTCAAGACTATGAAAAATCTTCACGCATAATAATTCACTGACGTCTTGCAGAATTCTCAAAACACTACTACATTTCAGCATCATCGATGGAGAAAAAGCTTTCAGAGCTTATTTTACTCTTATCATTCCGTATCTTCATAGATATTCAATTCAGATGGCGTAAGTTTTTTTTATCCAGATAGCAACTCATTTTAATCAATCACTTTTAAAGGAAAAATAAACTTTTGCTCCCGTATACTTTGTTTATAAGATGATTTATAAAATAAACGTCAAATATATAGTTTTTTTTACTTTTAATAGAAGATACAAGCTGTTTTCGTTATTTCTTATTCTTTTTATAACATTTTCGCTCCCAAAGTGGATCATATGGATCTACACAGTGTGAAGATATCTACTTTAAAAGTGGAGTGAATGGATTTTCCCGTAATTTGAAGACGTATTGACAGATTATTTTTCACGAGAATAATTTTTCAGACAATCACTTAAACTTTTGTACTTTTAGATTTTTTTTTTAAAATGACAGATGGGTAATCAAACCCGCATTCCCCGAATTGCTAGGCGCGTACGCTACCAACTATGATACCGGGGAGACTTTTTTTATTTAAGAAAATATTTATAGTGTTTGTTTTTATATATATACTACTAACTGTATTACCCGGTTTTTTCTAGAATAGATTCAAACTCATTATTTATTTAAACTAATTTTATTAATCCTGTTTTACAAGTATATTTCAATACTCGGCTTTATACACTATTTTAAGCATCTTTTTGGTAATTTTAAAATTGATGAAGTTAAAAGCCAAAATTGTTCAACTAATAATAGTAATCAAAATGACTATTGTTCACCGTTTGGGAGGGTTTTTTGTGACAGACAGGCACATGTATTTTTTATAATATACCTAGATTTGGAATAATTAAGCAAATTATGAAAAAAAATCAGATTGGTGTATTTTTACTTTGTTGTAATTGTGGTCAATCCGTTTCCTTATATTGTATTATAAATTTGTGTACTAAAACCTTGGGGCGGAAGTGGTATCTATTGCTAGTATTTGTATAAGAGGTGCATCATTGTTTATAGATTCAAAAATAAGATCAATTTTTTAAGTGGTTTTTTATGGTTGATTATTAAAGTCTATTATATTACTTCAATTGCTTTCCACTTGTAATGAATGGCAGACGGAATAAGCTACAAAAGTTTCAAAGTTCAGTTTCAATAATGCATTTAGTTTTTGCTTTTGAAATTTATAAATAATTTAAAACATATATGATAGTTTTAAGGTATGTCTGCGAACTTGAAAGATGTAAAGAAATAATATAAAAATGTAATAGGACATTGAAAAACATTTCAGTTTATTCTAAGCGCAAAGAAAGAAGGATCTTTGACAGATGGTTGTTGGTTATACGCTATTTGCAGGGTTATTGTAAGCCGGACGTTAACGCACAACAAAGCGAGTTGTAGCATCTCGGACACGTGCCGTTCGTCTCACATTATTTAAATGGATAGTGATGAACAACCATTCCAAAATTGATACTGATGTATTGAAAAAATTGCTTCAAATACTAAAAAATATTTTTCAATGGAGCATATTTTGATATTGTCATGTACTTGTTTTTATCTATATCTTATATGAAACATACGGCGACCAAATAGCATCTTTATGGATTTTTTTATCATTGCTAGTATTATAATAAACTGATTTTAATGTATCCAATAAATAGTATGATGGTATATTGTCTTCCGGAATCACAACAGTCGGATGAAGCGGCAAGATTAGGCTCTCTATAGGCATCTGTAGCATTTGCTTCAGCCAGTTTTAGTATTAATGTTTGATTTCTAACATTGTTGTAAGAATGATATAATATACTGTTCAATAAAAGTCTCTTACAACTGTTCTCAAAAAGACAAAACATAAATAATTAACATAAAATCAATCAATTTCACAAAAACACTTAGAGAAACTATAAAATATTTTTTCATGCGATGAAATATTACAGAGAATAAAATAGATTATTAATTATGTCTAGCCTCTACGATGTGCTCAGTATCACTGCCGTAGACCCTCTACGCCAAACAATAGCTGATACATGCTTGGCGTAGCGCTTCTTAAGACATGATATATTCTTGCATATTCTGCATACATCATGCATCCATACAAAATTTTAACATCAGGTTTTTTCACTGCAAATCTTTCAAAAAATATATAACTATTTTAAAATATTGTTTTTTTTTTATTTAAATTTAATAGAAATGTTCATTGCATTCTCTTAAAATTGCTTCAGTCGATAATAAATATGATTATTTATTATGGTATAGTAGATTTTTAATTGATAGTAACAAAAATCAAATGTTTAAATAGTATTTGAATGTGGAATAGAAATTAAGCCGTTTAAGCGTAGGAAGCAAAGATGTATATAGCCTATAAATAAATATACTTTACCATATACACCCCAAAAATTAAGTATATAGATTTCTGAAATGTAAATTATTTTTAGACAGATTATTTTATACGCCATTTTTTTGTCGGATAAAAATTGCTCAACCAAATGGGCATCTAGTTCGGCATTTGAGTTTTTTTTAAATCTAGCAGATGAAAAAATCGAGCCCGCATTCCTAAGATGCGAGGCACGCATACTATTTTCTCGGCTATCGAAGATCAAATAATAAATATGTACTAGTTTGTGGAAAGGAAAAAGAACGCAACACACATAAAACAAATTTTACAGGAGGCACAAAAAACTTTAATCGATGATTTTGAGCCAAAGTCAAAACATTACAATGGCACAACATTTAAGAGCATAAAAACTAAAACTGGTGTTTTATTTACTCAATGCAATGTTTAATTGATTAGTATAATGAGCTATTTATGAGAAACCAAACAAAATTAATTAGGTGGAAGCCTTTTTCTTGGACGCAAATTTTACAGTCCATTCTTTTTTCTAACATGAAAACTAATGTTAGACAATAATTCGACGTTTTATGCTTAAACTCTTTTGACAGAACGTGTATTAAATTGGATATATTTTGATTATCGAATAAAAGTTATTTTGGAAAATTAGGAGTTACGTCTTTTTTCCTTTCCACAATTGATATATAAATGAATAAAAGCAACCGATGAACAACTTTAAGTTTAAGCTAATTAGTTTTAACCGCATAAAAAGAGTATCAATTGTTTAATAAGAAGGTTTTTATGATTATTCAAATTGAAGTTTGCTGGTTTATTCTGAGACGTGAAAAGGCAATGAAATTATTTAAAAAAAAATTTAATGCCTTTTTTCCATGAGTGATTATGTACATATGTGTTTATGTATATTTTTGAAACTCTATTTCTGTTTTTTTTTTGGTATTATGAACTTGTTTTTACACGAGTGAACGAAGATATAACAACGTTACGTAAGCAGTCGACATAATAGTAGGTTAAAATTTGCAAATAAATTAGAAAAATATACGATTCATTTTTATACGCAAAGACAGAAGAAAACGTGGCAAAGTCGAAAGTCGGGGCATTTCGGTGTTTATCTTAAATTAAAGTATCCCAAAGTGAGGCAAGTCTTCAGTGAGTTGTTTATTTGAGAGTCGCATTAACATAACGGAGCCTATGCCTTACTCAGCACTTCACTTTTAAATCCTACAACCTTATGCGATAAAGAAGGCATGTAACTTATAATATGGGGGAGCCAAAAATGAAATCATAATTTAACCAAACAACTGGCGTGTTTTTCAGGTTTATACACTCTTCTTACGTAAGAATTTTCCGTGTTACGTGAATTATTTATACTAAGATCTATTTTTATGCTGCTTGTTATTATACAGTCTAAATATCTTACAATGAAGCTTTTTTATTGCAATCGCATTAAAACCCAAATTTATATAATGTATGCATAACTTGCTTTCCCGTCCACCAATCGCCACATCTCCACACTTGTTATGCGGGCGTATATCGTAACGTAACGAACGTGAGGTGCTCTTCATAATTGGCAGAAGTGTCCCAGGAGCAGCTTCCTAAGACTTTGGTTGGCGTGCACTAGAGTGTGCGTGATTCCTATTCTAACTAATTATACCCTGTTAATATCTAGTCTTATTGAGAAAAGACTTTCTCGTTCGCCGTAAGATTTTGCAATTTTTTTAAAAGCTAGAAAAATATCCTTCGTAGAAACCAAGTCGCAATACCCAACCGTTCCGACAAATGGTAGAACCGACCAAAGTATGGGGAAACTCCCAGATGATGTGATTGGAATCCTACATTTCGTCACCTAATCAAGTAGGAGATTCTACAAGACCAAGCTGACAGAGCTTGGAGGTAAAACCACCGTGACCGGTAAAGAGCAGGGAAGTCCAATGAGCTGGAGTCAATTTGGTTATCTACATACGCCACTTTAGGTTTGGAAAAAAACAAATGCGTTTATCTGCCCTTACTGGAGGCGTTCCACCGCTTCTGCCAGGCATTTATAGCAGCCTCGTGTACTTAAATTCGGATACGATAAATAACTATTATAATGTATATCTATAAATAAAAAACTTCCCAGTAAATACATGAGTTTTAGGGTATCAATAATATAGTATCGTGCCAAAAAAATAACGGACTGATGTAAGTTTTAATGAAATAGCATTCATCAGCTACATTATTCATCTTAAGTGTGCTAAATTCGTGCAAGCCTAATACCTCAGAACAAATGTTTTCAAGATAATCTACCGTTCCTTTGAAACGACGATACATATTACGATTAATACAATTTTGTATTGGATATATCATCGATTAATTCATTCCAGTGGTAAATTTCTGATAAAGCGTACTTTGGAACAGAAGCTTGAAAGTTTGAAACTTGCAGCTACACAAAGAATTTTAAAAATTAAAGATTTATTACTTGACGCCTAACAAATCGACTGATAAACAAATTTCTACAAGAAATTGTCAAGATAAATGATTGGTATAATGTGATACTTCAATATTGTAGCATACAGTGTACTCTTTACAAAATGTAACGTCACACTATATTTTACTTCGTTGAATTGATAATGCAGTTTGGTTTTGTCGTATTGTAGAAAAGAAAAAAATATATCTGGTACGTTTATATATATAAAACATGAAAATCCCAGGTCTGTCTTAAACATTAAAGATATGTTATAGGTATGCATGGATATGAAAACGACCTTTGTCAAGCGCGGACAATATACATAAGTAAAGACAGAACTGGATCCAGGCCGTCTTAAATATGCACTAGAAAAGGGTACGTACTATGTGCCTGTAATAATAAAACGGCCACTGTCTATTTTTTTACTGTTATTTAAATATATATCTTTGAATTAATCAATATGCTTAATATATTATAAATAAATTAACGCATAAAACAATCGTTATTATGTTATAAGTATATGCTCCATTTACTGAACGAAAAATATAACACAGATTTAAAAGAAATTTTTAAAGCTTTTCACTTGGTTGAAAACATGATATACAAATAATTATTTCAACTTTATTTATTATTATTATTGTCTGATACAGCATATGTTTTGAAAATAGTAATTCCACGTTATTTTTATTAAGATCAGGATCGTCAAGAAAGTTTAACAACACAATTGACCTACAATTGTTGAAAGCTAATTTAAAACTGGAAATTATTTGAAATTTATTAACTTCAATGTAGATTCAATCTAAAGATGATTAAAGTTTAAAACATGAATCAAAATCAAGACTTATTATTTAATATTTATTGTACAATATTTGCTTCTTTAGTTTCAATGCATGTTAATTTAATGTGCTAATGTGATAATGACTCCCGACGGGGTAAATTGATTTTTTTTACTCACGTGAAAAAATAATAGTGGTGAAATTTAATTTCAATAGCTGGACGGAGTGAAAAGAAAAACTTGTGACTCTTAAAGTATCTGCAATTGATGTCATAAAACGATAGATATAAATTATAGTAAATTGAAAAAGATATAGCCAAAATCAGACTACTATTATTATATAATGTGTTGATCTTAAACTTTTTCTTACAATAAAAAATGGTACTATCCACAAATTTATCAAGACGATTGTCACATTTTTTTCGCAATTATTAACGGTTGTTTCATTCACTTTTAAATAAACACAAGTTTGATATAAATACTGAAATAATACTTATGTATACAACATAAAATATCGAATAAATAAATATTACACATACCGTTACTTAGCTAACGAATCCTCAACTATCAACTTAAAAATATGTAATCAAAATTGCACGCGGTATTAAGATAATCGTAATCATACTGTATCAGTATATATTTCTGTTTGGTCTGTGGTATTATTTTTTTGCGAAATATTTGACTAAACGTTTGCGTATAAAAAAGAAATTCATGTTGTTAGTGTTGTTTACATAAATTTTTGTACACAAATTGATTGTTTTATTTCACGGTTTTAATATTTTACATCTAGTTTCATATATGTACAAAAAAATATTTTGAAAGATATATCATTTCAATCAAGTTACACCTCTGTCGTGCCTGATTCTGAGAAAAGCAGAGGTTAAAAATGTTATATTACATAATCCCACGTCATGCTGACAAACAACTCCGCCATTTTGCGCAACAAAAGACGTCTGCGTGTTTCCATCAGTGTGCGGAAGACGGAGATAGTGGATGATGTATTCCTCCGCTCAAAAAGCATGCGAGGAAAAATTACTGATAAAGATATTATATTATGGGAAATATAATATATAATGCAGCCGCCACAAACCATAATGGATTTAAATTACAGCTCATGAATGTTGTGTGCGTTCAAAAATGCTATTCATTATATAATATATACAAAACATGGAAGATGAATACACAATGCAGTTCAGCACAATTGAATGCATGGTAAAGACTTGGGTGATTCGTATTTACTCCCGTAAGATTTCTGCCGAATGAAATGATATCTATGTTAAGACAGGTGTAAGAACGGGGCAGGTGGATGGTGGGGACGTCTATCAGAAAATGTATGCACTGCACTACTCTATATATCTCTATCATTATGACAACTAACATCAGCTGTTACCAAACTACTGATGAATCTGTTTACACCAAATAGCGTATTGTCCACCCTAGTGACTGAGAAATTAGTGTGCGCATTTTGCAGCCAGAGATCATGGCTGTATAATTTTTAAAAATCCAAAGATGCAAGATTAGTGTCGAATGAGTTGAGTTGTTGATTAAATTAGCTCCACGTAAAAAAATCTATCAAGCACGAGTCATTACAATAAAAGATTTATATACACTATATTTCTGGAGTAATCATCATTACACTGTTAAGATGTACTTGCTTTACTTTCAGAATGAATATGGTTCATAAATAATATATCGACTGTGGAAAGGAAGAAAAACGTAACCCTTATCTTTTTTCAAAATAGCTATTTTTTGATAATCACAATATGAACAACTTATTACACGTTTTATCAAGAGGATATAAGCTGAAAATGCCGATTTAGTGTTTGAAGATAACTTTAAATTAAGAAAACGTCCTATCAAATAAGTGACAAGGAAAAATGACTTCCGTGAAATTATTTTTATTAATTTTTCTTAAATAACTTATTTAATTAGTATGAGGTTGGGTAAATAAAGCACTAGTGTACGTCTTTGTGCATTTAAGGTTGTGTCTATTTAATATTCTGACTTTGGCCCAAAATCTAGATAAAAACGACTTTTTTATGTCTCATGTAAAAAAAAATCTGTGTGGGTTACGTCTTTTTCCTTGCAACTGTCGATACATAATAATATTTTGTTTTTTCATTTTTAGTTTGACACCTTATAATTTATAAGAGCAAATAAAAATATCCTTTGTATGCATTTCCAAAAATAGTAAATGTATAAACTTAACACGCTAAAGATCTTTGAGGAAATAATACAATTTGTGACCTCCTTTGTGAGGCACGTCAAATAAAAGTATCTCATGCCAGTATTCACTTCGTCCGCGTGTTCACACTCCTACAAATAAAGTGGATGGAGCATGATATATGAAAATATCTCAAATATGTCGACGGGGTTGCACGCTACTCGACCACTGTTTCTGGTCTTTTAAGGTTGGTATTCAAGATTTGCATCCGCAAGAGGTGAGTTATAAAAACAATTAATTATTACATTAATTTGAACGTAACAATGTATAAGGGATGAAACAGAAAAATCGGTCGACTGTATATTTTTTTGAACATTTGAATCAAAGTGATTCTACATAAAAAATCCAGTGGATTTAAATTTATTTTCAAATGTAGTTTATTTATAATGACATTATAATGACAATTGACTATTGTATTATAGTTTCATTAATATTGAAGCGTAAATATATATCACAATTTCATAATATAGAAGTATACGATTATGTTTTGTGGATAATATTATGATTCAAGAATAAGTTTATTTACCCTTAAGTATGCAAATGACTGTTTTCAAAAGGATTTAAACAGTAAATTTAATAGGGATAAAAAAGCTTTATAGAGGAAAATAATTTTGATGCTGAGAGAGCTAAAAAAACAACTATGAATTCTGGAAGGAAGTAAAAATTTAGACGGCATGAGAGCTTAAACTAACTATTAAACTACTTTGAACTATTAAAAATTATTTACTTAAGAATAAAATAATATAATTCATAGCGTATCTTTCTTTGTGTAGGAGTACATCATGAGAGTTTCCGGTATAGACTCGCGACACTTTGTGGAATGCTATTTTGCATTCCCGGCGGAAAACTGCCGCCCCGGGTAGGCCGGAGCTTAAAGTTTTTTCGACCCGAAGCTTTCGCTTTGTGTGAGGTGCCCGAATCGACACTGACCGCTTGTTTGACGACCTGAATGGCTTCAATGTCCGAGGGTTAAATACACCTTCAACGTTTGTGGAAAATGAAATATTTGAACAATTTTATAACAAATTTTCAAAGAATTCTTGTAATTCATTAAAATTTTATAATCAGAATCAATAATACATGTTATATCGAACGTCAAAACTGTATCCGAGTATATTTATATTATTGATACTATGTAATCCAACCTAACCTAACCTAAGCAAATCGCTAAAACGCATCGCAGACGTTTGTGATATACAAACATTGATTTGTGGTCAGATAAAGACGGTTATACATAAAAATATATGAGTTAAGTGGATAACACCATTTATGGTATAATGCGTTTTGATTTTTTTTTATCTCTATCCATTACAGCACGCGCCTTTGGATAGCAAATTCGAATCTCATAACTGTAGGATTTAAAATGAATCAAATACGCAAAAATTTAATTAATTTATATGAATAGATTTATCCGTAAATGTTTGATGAATGTAAACACTGTGTGTTTTTATTTATTCAATCTATGGAATGTAATTTAGAAAATGAAATTTTTATCGGTAATGGATGTCTTTGAAGCGAACATTTTTCAATTATAAAATGAGGGCACTTTCCATCGTTTGTTCAATTCACTGACACGGGGAAGTCATAAAAAGATATTGCCGTCTTTGCAGTATCAGGTGCATAATTTAATATCTAAAAAACTGAAAAATTATTAAGAAATTGAAAAATGTATATTTGATAAAATACATAAAAACAAACTCGTTAACTCAATATTCTTGGCAAATATTATCTTCAACAGTTTCATGAATTCAAAACATATATTATATCTTATATCTACATTTGAACAACAGCTACTATACGTGGAACAACTGTTCAGGACACATAAAACTCATGATTAAGTCAGCTACAGATTATTTAAAGTTTTCTGGGAATTTTATAAGATTTTGAAATGTATTGACATCACTTATTAATTTCTATAATCAAATACATATACAAAACAATTTAGAGAACTCGATTAAATTTTTGACCTTATTGATCACATAACGTATCTATATTCTAATTAATTTAAAGATGCCAAAAGGTGGAAGATACCAAAGTTATACTGACGGGACACAATACGTCAGTTTTTAATGTTTTGTTTTTTTTTGTCAAAATTCCAAATTGTATACAATATTACTCACTATATCCTGGTAAAATGCATCAGTCACAGTCACGGAATATTTTTAAAACCATTATTCATTCTAGCAGAAAACATAAAATAAATTTTAAATATAGTCGTTTTAGAACTTGTTTTTATGGCTTAATGCTTTCCCTTGAAATAACTGTACATAATGGAAATTTACGAAATGAATAAAACAGTTTTTAGTTTAAACTTAATGATTTTTAAATATCATCAGTTGTATTATATTCATACTATATTTTATAAATGAATTTTGTATATTATAAATATACTCGGTGGAAATGGAAGACAAAAATATACAAATTTTGCTTTTTATTTTCAACTCTTATTTATTATATTATCCGAAATCGATGCCTGGCGCTAATCACAAGTAATATATGTTAGTAAAAGCGTTTATTAAAGGCAGGTGCATATTTAGACACTCATTTTAAGTGGTTGCAGAATAATTATTTCCAGAAGTTTTTAAAGAAGCGTTCTTTGTTTTTGTAGTTTATTGGTTAAACAACACTAGTAGAGCTTATGCGCCGACACGAAGGAAAGCGTGTTCAAACAAACAAGAGTTTATAACTTACTGTTATATTAACCTTTGCGGGATGTATTTGATATTAAATAAAATAATATTCTATTCATTTAAATATAATTATTATTATATTTCCAAATAAGCACTGAAAAATTGCAACAAAAAATTAAAATTAAATAAATTAGTGATAGCATACAATTTCTAGGAAACGAAAAAAAATATTTAGATATTTTTTCATCGTAATAAATATACAACACTTATATTTATTGTCAAATCTAGTTTTGTACACATTTCAGAAGATCTTTCGTCTTTTAATATTCTGTCTAGCGATTCTTTATTTGTAAAATATCCACCTGTGTGATTATGATTTGAATATTATATATATGTTCTCCTTTCGAGTAGACGTTAGCGTGCGCACTTAGTAATTCGGGAATGCGGGTTCAATTCCTACAACTGACGAATTTTTAATAATACAAAAATGTAGGACTGGATCTCCATTGGGTTGAGCATTTTTTTGACGAACAATTGTCGTGAAAAATAATCTATCAAGACGTCTTCACATGCAAAAATCTATATCTTCCAGTTTCGGAGTGGATATTTTCACGCTGTGTAGATCAATATGCTCCACTTTGGCAGCGAATATGGTATAATATTTACAACTCAAAAATTTTGATGCGCATTATTCACTACTTGCAGCAACGTTTTTCTTTCTCCACATAATTGATTTTCTTTATTTTTTATCATACCCGTCCGCTGCTTATGTAGCGCATGTGGAGACCACGTGATATCTCAAAAATTCTCTGCTACTGACATAATAATGTTTGTCAAACACTATCTCTTTACTCAACTGAACACATAATGAAGACAGTACTGAGACACATTACGACACCTAAATTCTGCCAATCGGAAAAAGAAATTAACAGGATTCTGTCTACTAAAAACATTCGCGGCATGCGCTTAAGCCAATTCGAGTATCGTCACAAAACTCTTAACATGACGAGATTCTGCTTAATCCATTATTTTACCATATTGTTCTTATCACGTGAAATTATACTAACTTACTTTTAATATTTTCGACTAATGGTGCTTTATGGAAATTGATTTTAAATTCTAAAATAAACTTCCATATGTGACTTACATATGGAAGTATTCACATATGGAAGTTTACCAGTTTTAGATAATTTAGAATTTAACTTACTTTGAGTATTTGTCGCAGATACCTAATTTCAAAAGCAATTTAACACGAGTCTTCATCGGGTGGTATGATTTTATGGCAGAGTGAATAAATGACCCATCAAATATCAGAGTGACTCGCCAACTTGGTATTTGATTTTTTAAATATGAATTTTTGATGATAATATATAACGATATGTCAATCAATTGACTCCTTTAGTAGTTATTAAAAACATGCAGATAAATTGGTTTATTAAAATATTCCGACGAAATTTAAAAGCGAAACAGAAGATAAAAGTCTTAATTAAAATTTATTTTTAAAACAGAATTTGCATATTCAAATAAAAAAATTACAACTATCGTTCGACCGTAGTGTGTTAAGTTTTGAGTTTGAAAATTTAGTACAGGCCATGGTTTAAGTTTCCGATAGACGATGCCAAAAAATAACAATTCATTTCCTCTGCTCGGTATCCACTTCCACTTACCAAAGCGTGACATACTTTTAAAATGGTACTTGCACAAACTACGGATTTATAACACTGGCACTGTACCACTGAAACACAAGAAACCAATTCATTATAAAAAAACTTGGTAAAATTTATCAAGCTTATTCTACCTTTCTGTTTTGATTTTTTATATAAATCTTAAAAATACCACATAATATATTTTTTAAAGAAGCTGAAAAATTCTAAAGTGTTCTTTTTTTACACGATGTTCGCTCTAAAAGTGGAGTGTATTGATCTACAGTGTGAAGATATCCACTCCGAAAGTGGAGTATTTGGATCTCCGCAATATGAAAACATGTATCGACAGATTATTTTTCAAATGAATTGCGTGTCAGATAATTTTTCAACCTAATGGGCATCTAGTCTTGCCTTTTTTTTTATTCTTAAACATTCGACAGATGTGGAAATCGAACCCGCATTCCGAGGCACGCATCCTACCATCTATGCTACTAAGGAGACATCATTAATGCGTCTGAATAATTCTATATTTATCTTTTTTTTCTAAATAATACTCTTATTGTATGATAAAACAAAATATGGATTTTGGTGTGATCATACTACCTAACCACCTTCATTGTTGGCCTAGACGTTAGCGTGCTCGCTTTGAAGCCAGATGTTGGATTTTCAAAAACCCAAAAATGCAGAACTGGAGACTTAATAAGTTACTAATTAGCTGACAGTCAATTCCATCTGTTTATCAAAATAATAGCTTAGTATCTAATTGCTCTAGTCATTTTAGCCAGTCGTGCATTTTTGAATATTTAAAAAACATTTTACTGCTGCGGGATTTAAACTTATCACACTCGATTCCAAAGATCACGCGCTTACCAACTCACCTAATGAGACTAATCTTTTATGAATATTACATATTCAAAAATATTTTTTAAGGAATTGCACTGCAGTATTTTTATTTGTTATATACTCGTGTAACAAGTACATTAGTAGCAAATTGATAATGAAAAGCCAACTGCTATGTAAATGAAAGTTTTTGTTGTGCTTGTGTTTTTACTTAACGGTGCATGCAAACTGCACATATATACTTACTTTTCTTTATTGTAAGTATTATACGTACTGAAGTGAAAATGGGGGCAGTAAGAGATGATTTTCATGCTGAAGGCTAGAGTAAACGAACGACGATGCACAAGACTTGATAGCGTGAAAAATTGCAGCAAACAACTTGAGTAATTTAAATATTATGAAACGTTAAAGTAAAAAATAGACTTAATAATACACTGCAAAAACACTCATAACTTAAACAACTAGGATTATTTTGTAACAGTACAATAATGATATTTTACAATTATACATAGCTATAATTATTTTGTTAAAATGACTGTAGTTCATTCAACTTTTGCTCCTTTTGACGCATACGGAGTGTAAACCAATAAATGTCTCCCCAGCAGTCGATAAGTTAGTGTGTGAGCTTTAACAGCTAATGGTGCGAGTTCGAATCCTGCAGCTGCCGGATTTTTAAACGTACGAAGGCGACCAATAGAATGCCCAATAGTTTAAACAATTGGCTGTTAGCTACCATGAAAAAGTCTCTCAAAACATGTCTAAACATTTCGGAGATTTGCATACTAATTTTTTAAGTAGAAATCTTACGTAAAACCACAACGTAAACGTAACTGTGCGTTAAAAAAATCCTTTAAAAAAATCGTAACAATGTTTATTCACTATCAGACAATAGACGAACCCGTTTTTGCGCATTTGGTACGATATCGGTTTCATCACTTGAGTGAAGAGCATGTGTAAAATTTATTTTAAAAAATTCGGGTTTGCTAGATTTAATTTTTTTGAAATGGGGGTGTTATTTTGAAACCGTGTAAAAAAAGATTTCGGTGTACTACACATCCGTAGAAGACATGGATAGAATAGTAACATTGTATGGACGATTTGTATGCATATTTTTTATATTTTCAGAAGCTATGGAGAATATTGCGATAATAACTATATTTTTTCAACGATTATCCCTAATACGAACTGTATGATTTACAACTTACTGTGAATTACTTCTATTCCACACATTATATTTTCTTCGGGTTCGAGAATGCTTGGTATACAGCTTTTCATACAATATTGCGTTACTCAAAACAATATACATCTTTTGAATTATAGTAAATTCATTGGTAGCAATAACTAATACCAAATCAATGAATCATTGTGTATCTTAGATATATATATTAAACTTTCTTTGTGGTTACATTGTATAGTATCTCTCGAAGCGGTCCATGAAAAGAGTTATTTTTTATAATGTTAGTCCAATAATAATTGCTTTACTTTAGTATTGAATTCAGTGAAAAACAAAAGAATATTTAAGCATTCAAATTACACCTGAAACTGTCAAGATTGCCGCAAACTTTTGGAGGAAGAAGAAAGTTCACAAAGAAAAAAAAATGCACGAATATTAGAAAAAACGTATTTTTAGGTCGTCATATTAAGAGTAGGTACATAAACTGGGCCAAACAAAAGACATAGATTTTTTTGTAAGAGAGACACAGAACTTGCCTTCTTGTTTATATGTTTCACGTAATGTTAACATATATGCGTGGAGCAAATCCTAGAATCGCTTTCTGTCGTGTGTAAAGAAACTAAAAATCTTCTGCAGAACTAATTGCACATTCGTGTACTGCACGAAAACATGATAGCGATAAACAACCCTTTTTAATAAGTGTTATTATTATTTTTATAATATATGTATATTACCTTTTTGGCTGTTACAATAGGTTTGAAAATCTTACAATTCCAGCGAAAGAAACTAACCAAAAGAGCCATTTATAGTTGTTATTGATTTAAAAAAATATAAAATTATAACATATATTAATTATCATGTAACCATGTAACATTGCAAGATATATTTTTAAATCAAAAAGTAAAGATGTCAAATGATGGTTGCAGGAATTTTCGCTGATATCACGAACGGCGCTATATCGTTGTTTAGCAGTCAAAGGGTTATAAATGCAGTACAATAGGAAAACTGTAAACCGCTTTATTTGTAAGTTAAATATTATATTAAATAAATTTCCACATACGAACGGATCGACTGTAGAAAGGCAGAAGGACGTAACACACACAGTTGATGTAGTGAAAAATCTCTTTATTGATCGCAAATTTCACAGGCGCTTGTTTTTTCTCAAAAGCTAAATTCAAATACTAATTCGGAATTTTTCGCGTACGTCTATTTGATAGAAGGTGTATTAAGCTGTATACATTGCAACTAATGAAAAGGGCTATTTTGTAAAACTGTGAATTTTTTTTTGTCTTCCATAATATGAGAGGTCAAAAATCTAGCGACATACCCAAGAAATAGGTGAAACTAATTTATGTATAATTTCATGACTAAGTATTTGTAAAAATTCCATTAAGATTTTAGTATAAGAGTTTCATTCATAATATTAGTTACATAGTGCAGTTACATATTACAAAGGACGAAATTAATATAACAATTGTTATGAGTTTTATTCAATGAAACAATAATTAACTATAATAGTTTTATTCACCTGATCGTGAAAGGCTTTTAAGGATAGTAATGCTAGTGGAGTTCAGAAGGACGATGCTCCCGCTAGATACAGCCTGACTTTTCAGATACAACCTTATTGCGGAAGGCTAAATGTTGCGTGAAATTCACTCGGCATTATTATTACTCATTCCGATAAGTTTAACGGAAGAAAAATGGCAAACTGCTTTTCACTACACTACATACGACATACACGATTTTTCTTTGATAACAAGAAAAGCTATACAGGGCGGGAGTTAAGGAAGTTTTTCATACCCATTTCATTGGTACAATTCTATACAATATTATTCTTTCTCGAACAAGGCTATTTTTTATTAGATCTTTAGCATGTGAGCAACGGTAAATAAATAAATATATATATATATTCTGGAAGAGTATGATTGATTTAGGATTATTGAATGTTTTACAAAAATAATACCTTACGTATTAATTAAATAATCCTGGAACAGTTATAAAAGCGTCCACATTTATAAGCTTTCGGAATTAAAATCGGTCGCAGATAATATATTTTTATTAATAAATTGATAACACTTTATAATAACAAAAAAAATTTGACAAATTATTTATCGTCCATTGCATCATTTATGATTTGATTAAAATTTATCAAAAATTTTATAACCCAACAAAAACTCAGAAGTGTAGACTTTGGCGTTCGCGATTATCAACCGAAGAATGCTAATTTTTTGAATCCAAAAATGCAAGATTGGGTGCTTATTAGTTTAAGCAATTGTCTGATAGCCAATTCTTATGAAAAATAATCAGTCAAGATACGTCTCTACATTGCAGAGATCCATATAGTCTACCTTCGGAACAAACGTGGTTAGAAAAAAATGTTTTTGTCTTTCTTTATATAATTTTTTCATCCCCTGTCTCTTCCGTTCTTTCTCAAGTACTTAAGATAGTACCAGCGCAGTTGAATTAAGCGAAACTAAACAATAACTGAATTTAATTGTATACATTAGAATATTTATTTGTTTGAGCAAAAATCTAATTAATGTTATATTAAAAAATACTTCCAACTAAGATGAAATATATTTTTATACAATGCATATATATTTATATAAAAATTGGTTTTTTTACCGAGAATCAGCAAGCGTATCAAGCAGGCAGGGCCATAGTACATTTAATTCAATTGCCAAATTATTTTATTCAAGATCTGAAAGTGTCGCTACAAATTAACACATAATTAAAACACTAATTATAATTATACAAATGGTCGGTTTATGTAGTAATTTAGTAAAATATCTACAATTTGCTTTCTATTCTATGAAACATCTGTCACAATTTAGTGTCCCGGATGCGTCGAGTAGGATATGAAAATATTTTAAAATTCAAGAAAATTCATTTGATTTGATAACTGATATTAAATACGGATGTAGGACTTTAAAAATGATTATAATATGTTGAAATAAAACTATAAATATCTCCAGTTTCGATGAAGTATGGATTTAAAATGACATAAAGCGATAAAAAGTATCATTATTACCATATACAATTTCTATGGTGTATCTCCTATCAATAGAATGAGAGTTCTATAATTATGTAAATTCATATTAAATTTTCACGATACTTCTTGGTGCAAACTTGTATGTGTGCGGAGTTGTCTAAGTATTACTAATTCAGTTACATATTAGATTATGGTTTTGTGATTAAAACAAATCAAATACAATTCACTATGATCTAATATAATGTTTTAGATACGTATAGGTGGTACCAGCTGAGTTGATAAAACCAATAACAGCCGGTAATGTTTAATCTTATACGATGGTTATCATATTATCTATTAATATCACAAATAAATTAAGATTTTTAAAACTATTTTAATTCAAGGAGAATCAGACTCGGCATTAATGAGGAAATACAATAGCAAATTGTAACCGCAAAGGGATTATCTCGATATATTATATAAGCTCAAATAAATTTTAGAAAGCTCTCGCACTCGCCTGGACATATTGTGTGACATTAATATTCGTCGAGAATTATATTATATTTTAGTTATAAATCGGCAGACTAACTGTAAAGTTGCTGTAGTTGGAAGGTATCATAAGATGTTGGTATAGCTATAAAATACTGGCGAAGACCAGGGTACTGACGTCAGCAGTCTTAGAATAAAGGTCTTCAAAGACTAGAAAGA
>JAGVSQ010002860.1:0-23287 GCA_022683975.1 Rhyacophila evoluta | reverse complement strand
AAGACGTTAAAGTAAAAAAGTGAGTTTTGAGATAATCGAGTTTTAATGTTTGGGTCTCTCTGTTAAATTTTTGCCAGTAATACGACGATGTGTGTTCAGTTTTGAATCATTCCGGTTAGGTGTTCATAGCCAAGCTCGTAAGTTAATATTCTACTAAATATTTGAATCTGCTTGTAACTACATATTTATATTACAGTCTACTCAAAATATCATCCAAAACCTTCAGTTATTTTTTTAATATTTATTAAGCCGTTCAAAAAATATGTTATTATATCTTCCACATTGAAACAAAAAAAAAGCAATTTAAAGCAAACTTTAGCCGCTTACGAAAAATACTAAGTAACTTAAAGTAGCGATTGGAATACTTTATTCGGGTTTTTATCAGACTACAATAGTTTTATTATTATTATCATCGATCATTGTTCAGTTTGTACGCTATTCAGCATTGAAAAAAAAACATTCACTGGGGTATAATTTTTAAATTTAACAATATTTTTTTATCTACTCTATGAATAAAAAATATCCGGCGAATCAAAAAAAATAAATCGAAATTTTGCCATGTGCCAGTTGAGTTTGCAAATAGAGTCATGCTTACTGCGTTTTTTTTTTACCACCGTTGCTGCCATTTATTTTTTATATAAATATTGATGAAATTAAAATTAATTGCCTATATCACATTAGCACATGAGGACATCGTGATTAGTTATAAGCTTACTTATACATTTTGCTCTTAAATATTAGTTTATCGTAAGTGCCGTTTAAAAAATATCAGTACATAATAATATTCTACGTCAAACTTTATTATAAAACAAAAATCCTTAAAAATCAATTCAATATACACATTAAGGATTTAAAACTTCTGCAAAAAATTTACGCTTAAGCTTGAGTTCTCTAAGAAATACTTAAATTTCACTCGGTTAAAGATAATTATTACTGTTTTTCTGATAACTAATATAAATATCATATATCTTTAATCAAATGTAATCGACGTTTGTTCATTTTTTTTTCTTAATTAAAAATTTCATTGTCGATCAAATCTATAACGATTTGAAGTGACATCTTTTTTATATTACTACTCAAAAGCTCATAAATATAATAATTTTATTTCAATATTTACGTATATATTTTTTTATTACTTATGTGTAGAACATAAAAATTGTTATATATATCAGTAGAGATATATCTTTTTGGTAGCATTATTAAATTTAATTAACGCGAATCAAAGATTTTCCGGAAAAATGAGTTTTTAAGTAGTAATTTGTATAAGATTTATTTGTTAATCCACATTAGACTGAAACCATAGTAAGGCAAAGGTTCGCATGAAATTTCATTTAAACAACATTCATAAACCTTAGGAGTTGATTTTCATCAATTGCGAGTTTCTTTGCCGTAATAGGTTTAGTCATATGTATTACATTATTTTTAATTATTTTATATTCATCCATGATTTCTATTAAAATTAAGCGTTTTAATTGTTATTTATTATTTACGACACAATTTTTGTTGGCTTTACCTTTCGCTGTCTTGCGGGTCGCGTAATCTGTGTGGGTCGGCTGCGCGTTCTCTATCGGCAGTCTCGTACAGGGCTTCGTCGTCCGGAGGGGGCACGCCACGGTGTGATGACCCTGCTGAGCCGGTTGCGGATCGGTGCGGCGATGGTGCTCTCAGCGCGTGGTGCGGCGGGTATGGTGCATGGGGGGCATGCGCTCCGTGAGACGCGTGCGGCACGTGTGGCACATGCGGTACGTGCGGTGCTGCCGGTGCTCGCTGAGACGGGTGCCTGTAACGGCCATACACGAAGCGTGGGTCTTCGTCTACACGACCCCGACATCGGCTTCTGCAATGTACCATATCAATATTTATGGACGCAAATGCCATATAAATAATTCCAACCTAAATATTTCTTTTTTCTAATTTATCTATGAATTGATATATGTTAAGACTTTTTGATGCTAATATTTTTTGTGCCGTAACTTTTTTTGATAAAACTGATAAAAATACGTCATACTAACCCTTGAGAAGATTCGCTACAAGGTGCCGAATTGTCCAGTCTGTAGTGTCGGTCAGCCTCAGTCTCTGACATTCTAATATCCTCCGAACCGCTGGGACTCATATGTCTAGAAGAGTGGTGCTCCAGCTGTCTTATAAGGTCTTCAAGATTACGTATCCTGATAGGTCCACAAGATGGCGGCGCATCATCGTCGTCTTCATCATCAGTTGGACCGCGCCCCCTGTGATGCATGCCCGATGTTCCTTCTACCATAACGGTGTGCGTCTGCTGACCGTCGCAAACTTTTTCTTGGCTGCTTGTCCTCTTACCATACTCGTAGGGACCACCTCCACAGTCTTGTAACGTTTTTCTAAGTATTTCTTCACTCAAAAGACTGCTACTTCCTGAGGGCGTTGCGTTGGATCCTCTATGAGAGGCTGCATTCCTTAAAGCTTCTAATATATCTTCATGATATCCGTTTAAGCTTTTCAGAGTTCGTTCCACCTCCGATATGGTGCCAACGCCTCCCATTAGTTCTGGACCCATATTGCTATCAGATTGTGACATTTCCATATTGTCTGACTGACAATCGTCACTCCACTTTTCTTTACTCTCTCCCATTACCATACCATACCCTGGATGTTTCTTTAAAATACCCTTTTCAGGAAGCTTCGACAGGTTGTTTGGAGCTACATCTATGAAAGTGACCGTATCTTCTTCACCTGGAATATCAAACATGAATTTAAGCTGTAATAAGTTCCTTATTGTATTGTAGAGGTTAGTGTGCATGCCTAACAACCCGAGGAATGCCGGTCTGATTCCTACATCTGTCGTTTTTTAAAAATCTAAAAATGCAGGACTGGATGCCCATTGGGCTGAGGAATTGTCTAACAAAAAATTTTCGTGAAAAAAATTGTTAAAACGTTTTTACACTCCCGAAATACATATACTCCACCTTCGGAGTGGATGTCTTCACACTGTGCATATGTTCCACTTTGGTAGTGAAAGTGGTATATTATAATAAACATTAAAAATATGATTGTTTAAGAAACTTGGGTTATATGCAGTTTTTTTTACCATCTCCACTCCGAAAGTAGAGCATATTGATCTTCAAATACATGTCTTGACAGATTATTTTTCATGAGATTTTTTCGTCAGACATTTGCTGAACCCAACGGCATCCCAGTCCTAATTTTAATTTTTAACGGATGTGGGAATAGAACCTGCATTTTCAGGATGAAAGGCGCATACGCTAACCTCTCAGGTACCAGAGCAACAGTACTTACAGAATATTACTGATGTATACAAATATACAGAATATACGCTGGACGCAAGGCGCAGCTTAGCAGTACGAAATGATGTAAAAAGCTTTCGAAAGTTTTCAATAAACTTTTACAAAAATTACATTTTATAAAATGAAAAATGTTTAGAATCATTGAAACATAGACAAACACTGAAAGATATATGCTAGATATACAGATGAATAGCCTGTGTAAACATTGTTAATGAATAGATAATTACCGGAATGTAATGGATCGTCCTCACTTCCTGAGCCCACCGTATGTCTCATCTTCATTTTGTGATCACCCCTGAACATAAAAAATACAAAACACAATGAATGCGTGAACGTATATATACATTTTTAATTAATACGTTCGTTCTTATAAACGTTGTGAATAATACCCGACGCAAAAACTATTATTTTTTTAACCAAATTACGTTTCCAAAATTTAGTTTGCTTGGTTGCATCTATTTAATATATTGAAATATTAGTCATAATTTCATAATTCAATATATTAGTGTCATGCAACTACTGTAATTTATGGATCAATTTCAAATTTCATAACTTCTAAAAATACTGTTGCAAAATAAATCATTTTTCTACTAAGTAGAAAAAGCTGCAATTTCAAATATTCATTCATCACTTCTGTTTCAGTTTATATAAGTATATGAGGAAAGCTTCTATAAAGCAAAAGAAATGATGATATTTATGAGTTTTGCAAAGAATATAGAATTCCTGTGGTGGCTTTCGTTTGACTTAGGTGACAGCTGCCTTATAAATATAAAATAACTTTGTACGATGTGATATTTAATTTATCTATTACATTTTTATTATATGGTGTAGCAGGTGCTGTGATAATTATTGTGTCAACCCCAAATCAAATAATTTCCAGATACAAAATTGTTCAAATATCCCAAAGCAATATTCACATGACATATTTATTAAATAACTAAGAAACGGAACTACTCTCCAATAAGCACATAGAAATATTAAAAATGTTCTCCTCTTTAACTTTCTTTTGAACAAAAGACAAAATTTATATCTATTTTTTACTAGACGTCTTTAGATATCACTCTTAAATATTCTGAAAAACAAAAGTAGTGCTGTATATAAAATATTGTTGAGTGATACATTATTATAATTAGTAAATTAGAAATATCAAATTGCCGTGCTCTTATGTGTAACGTAATTTCAAACTAATTTAATTGGATTAATTAATTTTAGATTGAAGTTCTGAAAGACTCGAAAAATCTTGGTTATTTCAACGTCACAATGGCATGCATTTACTGAGTAAACAAATAGACATAAGCTGCTTCCGTGTTGTTGAAAACTTTTGACTTTTGTTTATGACTTACAGTGGGGTCGTGAGGTCGAAATTACAAAGTGTATCGGGTGAGCAAAAAATTGGTGTCAGTTATTTTGAATTTATTTTATATTTAGTTCGAAGTCCGGAATAACTTACTGATATCTCGAGGAGTTGTTTCCTGGCCCCCCCATATGGTTCCCGGGGAGAAAAAGGACCCGCTGGGAATCGCCGCGGCTGTATCACAAAATTCCAACAGAAAACCGTCACTATGCGAGCTTGTAATTTAACTATACTTAGACGCATCAAAAACTATGTATATCCAACAACGAACAAAAATGTATAGTCAGTTACAAAAAAATAAGAAAAACATTAATTTGATAATTATTCGTATTGGAATTTTCTACTACATGATTTGTAAGAACTCATTGTATTGGAAAATCTATCGGAAAATAGCCGATACTATATTTAGCGTCTTTTTACTACAAATTATTACTGATTAGATTTCTACTAAATAAAATAAATCTTTTAAAAAATTAATGATAGTATTGTCGTAAAGCAGAATTATTCCAGTCTCTATAAATTTTTTTGTTTGTTTTTAAATATATGTAATAAATATTTTTAAATCCTGAGATAGTGATGTTAAGTGTTAAATGAAATGATTAAATACATATTTTTTTAATAATGAATTGAAAAAAAAATATATAGATTAAAAATACTTGTTTTTATGCAGGTAAGTTTTGAAGTACACAAATAAATATATTACAAATGTTATCAAGTGCCACTTAACCCGAGATGATTTAGAAATATATGTATAACTGTATTTAGAAAACACGGTAGTAAGTGAGAATATAATTTTAGTTGACTTACAAAATCATAAGTAGAATTTCCAATATCGAGATAAATTTTAAAGTTAAAATATTTTATTTTTTACATTTATTGTGAAATTTTATATAAGGAGTAAATAGTTTGATAACTAGCTAGTATCAGTATTAAGATCAAAGATTAGCACTTTGATAAATAAGCTATGAATTAATGTATATAATAGAAGCTTCAATCAACAGCATTAACTTAAGCATGATATAGCTTTTCAAAAGCTACAATTTAACGAAAATGGCTACCGAATTAAAAATAGATTAAAAGGCTAGATTAAAAAACACAATTGGAAATATTTTCCAAAACTATTATTGTTATAAGACTTATAAAAACTAAAGACTTGTTAATTAATATTCTACTCTTAAAACAAATCAGCGAGAAATTTTCGTTTGAAACGTAAAATTATTAATTCGGTTTGTGACACCATTTTTTAAATTTTTGTATTATAATTTAGTTGTATGAGAGATATGCCATAACAAAAATATATAGTGTGATGGAGTTCGCTGGGTTATCTTAAAAGTTCATCAAGTCATTAATTAATTTGAAAATGCAGGGTCTAAAAATTAACAAATTCATATGGAACTACAGTATATTAAAATTAAAAAATATCTTCCAAGTTGTCGTTTGTTGGAAAATAATTTTTACTATGGCATAATTTAAAAAATATGGTTACAGATTAATATCAAAACACAAATTATATTATTGGAAAATAAATTATTCATGTAGCATATTCATGAAAAATATAATTTAGTTAACATATTGTATATACAAAAATGGGTCTATATTATATATTTTCAACATACTTATTTTTATATTTATAAAGAAATAAAAATGGTGTTTATAGAACATACCTAAACTATTATGTTATTTGCAATGTTAGCCAAATCGTGCCTATATATTGTGGGTGTATTTTGTTTAAATAATAACTCAAAAGCGGTGTAAAAAATGCCATGACAATAAAAAGTAATGTGCCATAATGAATGTGAGCTATTATGCAAAAAATAATCACCTAAAATTATAATAAAACATGGTAAGTATATTACCAAATAAAAGAATGTTTATTATTAAAAATAAATAATATATTCAAACGCTACTTAAAAGTTGGAAATCGTTTAAACCTGTCCAAGAAGCTGAAGAATATTAAACACTTTAAATTGCGTTTAAAAACAATATAATCAAGGTTTGGAAGTAGATATTAAAAATAAGAGAATTTGATTAATATTTTTTCTTTCAGTTATTCACGAAAAATAACAACATTTCGAAATACTACCCATAATGTTTTTTGCAATGAATACATGCAAATCTTTTTTATAACCTAAAAAATAAAATATGTATCTAAACGGATTTATAATTATGCTTGTCAATTACTAATACATATTATTTTGATTTTTTTTTGGTAATCTTCACGATTTACCAGAATATTTGATGTTGTCTATCACTGTATTGAAATAGTGATTCGAATTATTTGGATTTTTTGATAGTTGAAAATTATCAATTGACAATTATTTTTGGGATAAAAAATGTTAGAATTTATTTTGGAAATAATTAATAATTGTTATAAAGTAGGGTATGTTATTGGGCATCGTGTTGTTTATTAGATTATACACCTATAATATGATAATTAGTCATAAAAGAAAACAGAATACAGTACTCACTTTATTTTACAAGGAAAATAATGTAGAAAAGAGATAGTAAAAGAAGACATAGAAGTTTACTTTTAAAACGTTTATGGTATCTGATGATACATTACCTAAAAGAACTGGGCATGTTGTTGAAGGAAAGCATTTTGCTGCCATCCATGGAGACATCCTCCTGGGAGTGGTTAGATCCAGTGGATCCTCCGGGAAAGCTCTTCGGCATCGGTTTCTTGACGTATGGAGGGTCATACTTCAGAATGGAGCTCTTCCTTCTGGTTAAACAAGTGGATAACAAAATAAAATAAAAAATAAAAAAATGAACAGGCGGTGACGTCGGGAGTGTTTGAACCAAAGTGGTGAAAGAACAAACGCAAACGAGAATGTAATAAAAATAAATCGAAAATAACAGAAGTGAAAAGAAAATACCAGGCCGAATTAGATTTGATAGGAAATTTTCACACAGTGATAGTGTTTATCAATCAAATAAATTTCGAAATACTCACCTCCCTTATCAAACATTAAAAAACATTTAAGATTTTTTTTATTTTCTCGAAACATATGTTCATTTCCACATATTGGTATTACTTACTTAGCGATAATAACTTAACTTAACTAAATGTATCACTGTAAATTACAAAGCAACCACTTATCACAAAGAAAATTTTAGGTAGATTCATTTGTAAATATACTCTTTGTTTTACTATAACTTATAGTCACTTATATAGATTGAGACAGCTGGTGGTTAATGATACAAAACATTTTCTTTGGAAATTATCAGTGGCAACAGGTAATTTAACAGTTTATGCTGTGAGAATTATGAAAATATTGTTTTAAATGTATTTGACCTTAAGCTAACCAATATATTAATAGAAATATACAAAAAAGTTTTGAAAAAGCAAGATTATCGTTTGTTGATATTTTATTTAAAATAATTTTAAAATATCAGATAAAAATGCAAATTATTACTGATAAATATATCAATTTATAATCTTGTTTTCATATGTTTTGATTAAAAAAGTTGTTTTTAATAGTATTTCAATTCTTAAGTAGAAATACCTAGATGTTGTCAGTTATAAAAACATGTTCGCATCAACAAAACGCGCACTGAAATAAAAAGTGCGTTACAGTTGTGCACAGTTCCTAAATACCTTGACAAATTAGCCGCAAGTTCGACGAAGAGTCAAAGGCATACACATTTTCATGCTGTACTAAAGATTTCATAGATTTTTCCCAAGCACGAAACATCAGTAACCATTACAGATAACCCTGCGCCAATACATTCATACTAGCACATATTTGTGTAATTGTTTTTATAACACCAAAAGCTTTGGCGTCTAAAATAATATTTTATCGAAAAATAAAAAATCAAGTGTAATTTAAAAGCATTCAAAAGAGGTTAGCTTAAGAGAGAGTTAAAAAGTGTAATGCTCAACACGGTCAGTCAGTTGAGTAAACAACATGGGCGTCAGAGTGGGTTGTTGTTTGAGTAAATTCATTCCAGCATATCAAGAAAGAGACCTGAAATAATAGAGCGTGGTCAAACGTGACCGCACTCGTTGGTGAAAGTAATAAAATTATACAAATTATCGTAACAACAAAATAAAATATACTGAAAACGCCAATTAACAAAATTACAAGAGCGACAGTAAGCTTTCGGGCCACCGTTTGCGCTTCGCACTCGAGTGCAGAGCTTTAAGCTCGCGCTAACGGCCGGGACTTTTTAGACCCGCGGGGCCTCGACTCCGAGCCGCATGCAAGAGTCTTTCACATACACTAGTGGTCTATTCCCAATAGATCATAGGAGAGTACACTAAAAGGTCAAATTACCATAACAGAACACGACACATAGTATGCATCTTTACTTTTTCTACACATTAACAAAATTTTACAATACGACAAGTGCCAATGGATATAAATAGAGAACTATGAGAAATGAACAACTCAAAATTTTTGGAAGTTTCAGTATATTTGTAAAGAGGCCGCGTTAGCTGAAATTCAGATCATTCCGCTCGACTGCCTCGGGACAGATCGCTTAACGTGCAAATAATACTTTTTATCATTGATAACAGCTGGGATGCCCCACTACCGATTACTGCTTTCGCCATTCGGATTCAAAGTAAGTATGTTTTTGTTAGAGTCTATTTAATTTAAGTGATCGATGAATTTCAGTTGACGGGCATCGGCATGCCACTCGGACAGGAGTGTTCTCTTTCGAGAAGAACAAAATGTTACATTTAGCTGCGTCGAACAGATGGCAGATTTTCACAGACACACTATCGATGATAAATACTCTATAGACAGCGAAAAAAAAGAAAAAGATGAGCGGTGATCGGAGGAGTGGGGCGGACACGCGGACGCGTTGTGCTCGGCGCCAGAACGACGCGGTGCGAAAGAATTCGACGCTCGCGACGCGCCAACTCTAACACCTGGCCTTGCATCTCAACAGTCAAGTCAAATGTGTCGCGTCGAATGATCGGTACCGAAAAGCAATCGTGGCATGCTGAACAAAAAATAATAATGGTTCCGAAGTGTGAGATAGAAAAGGAGTGAGATGAGACGGGTGTGAGGTGGCACCGGGCGCTCTCTTTCGCGGTCGAACGCAAAATTTGCACTAACGACACGTCTACGTGGACGGCATCTAGACAGTGAACTAAACAAAATGTACAGAACTGAAAAAAAGATAGATGACGAAGGAAATCTATGTGAAAAAATTACGAGGGACAATAATAAAAAAATCGTGTGAAAACTACCTTCGGTCTGTTTTCTGCTCACTAACCTTAGGCACAGGGAGAAGTTTTTGTGTACTACGACTGACCTGTAGCAGAGTGCCATCAGAGCAAATGTAATGAAAACACCCCCTACCACGGACATAAGCATTCCCACTAGAAACACCGTGTTCGAGCCATGATAGTTCTCTGCTCAATGGCGGTGGAGCGCGGCAGGGGAAGGCGCCGAACGATATCCAACGAGAAAAGAAAGAAAAGCCTTCGTCAGACATCTCTGTTGACTTTAACGTTTTAAATCTGTCAAAACTCAACCTGAAAAAGTAAATGACATCCGTCGACGTCTCTCCTTCTCGGCTATATATTTTGTCACGGAATTTTGTTACAAAAAATTTTGATGGCTAAGCTGAAACAGAAAATTTCGCGTGGAAGAATCGGGGAACGCCCTTTTCGACCTGACGGATTTTCGTTTAGAGTCCCCGCTTTTCTTGATCCGAGACTCTTTCCTCGACTAAACCGGCGACCGTTTTTCTATACCGTTCGGGGATTAACTTGAGAACTTTTACGATAGAGACTTTTATATAACGACTGTACATAACCGGGAAGTTTTTTGTGCAACTTATCCATTGACAGTACAACACCAAGCATCCAGGATGCTACAACATCAATAGCGACAACTCTAAACCAAAATCCGCTGGCTTCCAGTCATAAGTCTACAAGAAATAAGCATAGTGAATAGACATTTACACAGGCATACGGGGATGGTAGAATCATAGAGACATACAGATAGGTAATAAAGAGATAGACAGACATCAGAGAAGAAATGGAAGAACATAAAAAGGTGACGGAAAAAAACACACAAAATCGTCCAAGAAACTTTCATTATCATAAAGTTTCATCGGAACAATCTTTGATAAATAAATCTGTAAATAAAGTAGGGAGTATATAATAATGTATAAGTGAAAATGATTGAACTAGCTTACCTTAGTGAACTTTAAGTCCATCATATTCCATTTCATACAGTTATCATGCCAAATAAAACGTTACATTTTTTTACCATTCAGTGGTCCTCGAAAATAATTATTATAACTGTTTGAAGAAGTGGGTTACAGTCATAATTGATATTATATACAAATTATTTTCGTGGATAACAAACTAGTAAAAATAATTTTCAGGCAGACACTTACAAGACACATTTCTCAGTAAATTATAACTGCGATGCCGAGAAAAAGTGACGCAACCAAAACACGTCTTGGTGGCAACCAATTTCCCAGCAATGATTAGGTACGAAAAGCAAATTAAATGATTTTTCATTTAAATAAAAAGAAAAAAAGTATACTTCAGTAAGATTTCACAGAGATTCCAACAAATAACGTATTTTGTATTTTTTAATTCGTCTTTTTTTCCCTTGATACCGCAGATATATTTAAAAGAAACGTTTGGTCAATTTAATCAAATTTATTATGCTTTGTATTTAAAATCGTAAAACTGGCATGGAAGAATTTAAAACTAATAATTTTAATAGATTTTACGCTAAATTTATGTGTCCACTACTTTATTTAATACTTTATGAAGCCGAGTCCTTTCATTTTCTCACGTAACATGAAAGAGGGGGTTAAAAAAGCAATGAAAGTATATTTCGACACTTATGTATAATATTAAACGCAGGCCTAACAGATGATTTAAACAAATTTAGTAAATGACGTATTTAACGATGCATGAATATATTTTTTTAATAATTTAGTGAATACATAATTGAAGTCATAATGGTACATAATTTTTGAATAATGTATTTTGAATGTTTGAAGAAATGTATGAATCACTTACAGAGGAGATTGGAGAGAGATGGTACAAAATATAATCATTGAATGAAATGAAATTATGTATTATGCAATTCGTCATTTACCTTTTGTTTATTCAAAACTAATCATCAAATAACGAACTATGATACGTAGCTTTATTTTTTAAATAATTTTATAACGAATTAATCAGTAAAAGTTTTAATTATGTAAATGCAATGCAATGAATGAATGGTTGGAAGCTCTATTTTGAGCCGATGTTACTGTGAAACACGCAACACTACCGATATATTGTATTGAGAGCTTTATTTAAAGTGTAGCATAGATCGAAATTTGATAATGTGTCTTTATCATCTACCATGGGGTCCATTTCATTGATAACAGCAACCATTCGCAAAACTGAAACATCGACACTGTGCAGCATTTTGGCACATAATTTCCAACACTGACACCATCCAGGCTTTATGGCGCATTTCCATCAGAAAGAAGGTGGTTGTTTTTTTTATCGCGGAGCAGGGCGGATTTCCAGCCCTTACAGTACCTGTAGCAAACAGCCATAAGTGCAAAACAAATGAACACCCCCTTCACGACTGCCACGAGAATGAAGACCATGGTAACTGTACTCAGCTTACTGCTATTGTCGTTCCCTGGAATTTTATAAGCGTGGCGTCCAAGTGTTTTAAATACAAGTAATAACAATAAATACTAAAGCAAGTGCACACAAACAATGAAACAGACCAAAGGCTGTTTTTATCTTTTACATAAATTTTATATTTTAAAAATAATTATCAAATTCGACTACATCACAGATGTAAAGCTAATTATTGTAGGTGTGCGCTTTAACTTAAGGAACCTTCAAACGATGCGTCGATTAATACAAATATCCAAGAAAAGTCGACAAAAATAAGTGAGTATAGTTGTTTAGAAGTTACCATATAACACCATATAACATGGGTGCTAAGACTTAAAACATCAGCGATCTACCATAAACGCATTAGGCGACAAGCGATCGACTAGGTAAAAATAAAATTTACAATTTATAAATACCAAGTATTTATTAATTGCATTGTTAATGAGTATTTTGTAACTAACGTTATTTTGATGTCAATGCATGGTACTACACGTCCTCTGCATACTTTTCATAGAATGGCATGTAATTACTAAGTGCCAGACGCAAGCGAGAATTAAAATGTTCGTCACTGAGTCGATTACAATATTTAGATTTAATTATTTTCATTTCGGAAAACGCAGACTCGCACAAATAATGCTGTTTTCTATCAGACAATTATTTTCAAAGATGGATAGTTTTCTTAAGATAAACAAATCCAAGAATGGCAGAAATTACAAAAATACAGTATGTAATTGAACCACTTGAAAACCTCTCGCCATTAACCGCTTGGCACCTTTGCTATATGGCATGTATTCTAATTTGGATATTTGTACATATGAACGCTTCATTAAATATATCAAAGTATTTCTTTCTAAGCATAAACTTAAAAAAATGTGTTTTCTATTACATATGCGCACCTAAAAATAGTGATTCAACTATAAATATACCAATGTTAGTAGTACGTAGGGAATAAATTGGAACTGCTCAAAAGTATTTATAATTGAGAGTGTTGATCAAGTAAGACTATCTCATAATGATTTTTTCGAGCGGAATACTTGTGTTGGTAGATTTATAATTTTTACGCACGTGTGCTGTACTGTCGAGTGCCTTCAGATGATGCGTTAAGTTACGAATATTTTATTAAGGATTGCTCAATGCATTTGATGAAAGTATTTTTACAAGTTCAGATACTCTTGACTTTAATGCGTGTACAACAATTGATCGCAAGTAATAGTGACAATATTCGTAATCATCAACGAATCATTTACCAACACTGTGCTACTATAATACTCATTGATGAGACTAAATTAAAATATTAATTCGGTTTGTATTTGAAAATAATATATCGAGTTTCATAACTCAATTTGATGATTTTGTGAAAACATAACATTTAATTAGTTGTTTTATAGTACTTCATGAACAAACTAAAGTTGTCTGCTACGGAAAAGAGTTATTTATACTTATACTTACCAATATCTGTAATATTTTATAAAATTGTACTTGAAATTGTTAGTCGAAAGTTCTAAAAACTGTAATAAGCCGTCGAATTATCTATCAAATTGGAAAATAAAATATGCCTAGTTAAATAATTATGATTGTCTGTTTTTGAAACTTATATTAGAGGATTTTACCGTCAATATTTTATACAATTCTATGATTTAAGTTGGTTTCAAAAATACTCAAATTTCGCGTATTTTTAACCCAAATATTTTTCTCCGGCATTTAATAAAGAAAATAAAAAGGAATGAAAATTGTTTTAAATAATAAATTTCCAGCAGAAAAAACATCGCTATTACAAGTTTATCGCATTTTATATGCGTTAACCAAAAACCAGATGAAATATTGACATAGTATCCTTATGTCATATTTTGTTGGCTCTATATTCTTTATTCTACGTCTGTAATATAATAAAAAAGTCTTTGAATGTAAAGAAGCTTTATACTATTGTGATTTATATACGCTTTACTAAAACAATGTTGCATTTTCGGAATGTCGCTAAAGTCTTCATGGCGCCATGTACACCTGGTGATGTCACACAATGAGATCACGCTGATGTATGGTACAATAAATGTAATGCTATATAAATCGATGAAACATCTACACTTTTGTAATTATGTAATTGTATGTAGATTTCATTGATGTTAAATAGATGAGTTTTATAATAATTTTTTACATTAATTTTTTCCAGTTTTTCGATATCTATTTTCAATTTTAAAGATGATTGCTTAAAAATTGACAAGATTGTTTTTTATGTATGGTATCGAAATAAAACGTAAGTGTAGTTTTTAATGACAATATTGTGTATTATCTGTCTTTAATTTATTTTCCAACAAAAGCACACCTAAGAACGTGGAATCCAATTCGCAATCTAACAATAACACAAAACCTACTCGTGATTATTCACGGTTAAATAATCAAGTCAATTATCGTTATTATTTAGGTATCGAATTTTCGTCGTGACATTAAAAAAACATTAGAAGCAAAATTAACAAAAGAAAAAACAAAAATATACGATAGTACTTTTTAGATTTTGGAGCGCAGCATCCAATATGTGTACATTACTTATACATTTAGTTGTGATTATTTATGCGTTAATTATTTTTAAGAATTTAACCCGTTCGCAAAGGGATGATTTGATTGCAAATTGATCTCCAATGCGGTGATATTTGACCAAGAAACTTTTTGCAAACTTTTGAATAAGTGATCATCGTTGACAATTAATCGATGTCTATCAATGAGAGCCTGCACACTGTTTGTCTGTTCTTCCGACCGGTTGGGTTCCGGTATCCTGGAAGACCGGTGGATACCATCGATAGGACTTACTCGGCGGAATTAAAAGATCCTGGCATGACTTGGGAGAATACAAAACGGCTGGCAGTTGACAGAGATTTCTGAAGGTGCCACGTGGCAGCCATACGCTCCGTGTAGACAGAAGAAGAATCAATGAATAAAGAGTGAAAACAATAAAGAAATAAATTACATTCACCCGTTTCGTGTAATACTAAATATAGCAAAATTCTGCTCATCAATTTACTGCAAGAATTCAAATTCAAAATATCTTATGCATACTATAATGGACATTAAAGACGATTCAAATTATTTCATATTAAAGACTGTTGGTGCTTGATTCCATATTATTTTTTTTACATTTAAAATTGTTGAGTTAAAATATATTTATCAAGAGTGTTGTATATTTATGTTATGTGTTGAGTTGTATGAAATATACCATCAATATAAAACAACTGTGGAATAAAATAAATTAAACGCATTTTACTATTATTGTATAGCGGTAGTAGATCAAAGAAAGTTGATTTGTTTGTTTACCGCTGCGTTAGCAGTTGATTTATCGTAGCGTTGAAATCACCGGGTATTTTTGATTTGGAAATAGGTTTTGTTTATTTCTATGGTAAATTATCCGAAAGTGTACGCTTTGTTTATCTGATGAAGAATACAACCAACCGTAGGGTGTTTCCTTCTTTTCCATCTTCATCTCGAGATCGCTCTTGGCTTTGTCGGGGCTCTGAGTGACTGGCTCCCAATGTGTAGGCGGAGCACTAGTGATTTCTTGGCGTATGGAGCAGTCCGGACCTGTCCATTCCAATTGGCAGTGGCAACGGTTTGCGTTCGAGCATACCTAGAAAGAATTGTTAATAATAAATTATAATAAGAACGTAAATCGGACAGACGATTGTATAAAAAAGAATTGAATATACAGGTTAAACAATACAGTAATATTACATCTCAATTTCTAAATAATGGAGAAATTATAATAGGTTAGTAAGAAGAACATTGAAATAAACTGGATACAAATAACAAAAACTGTTAAAAGTAAGTAAAGTTGTTTGTTAAAAGTTTTTGTTCCCACATTATGTTTTTAAAATTGAAGTTTAATTTATTTGAATACTTGGATGTAAGTAGTATTTAAAATCACACAACGTTTATTGTTACATCAAAGCATTGCAATATAATATAAAGATTATATTATGCTAATATGATAACAATATCTAAATTTCTGACGATATTATTGATATCGATTTGAAAAATGTATTATCGAAATATTGACGCTGAAATTGTGTTTCAGTCTTTTCATCTACATATAAAGGAATTGTTCATTCAGGATGACTTAAGACACTAAGCCACTGATTATTTTTCTGATAAACATTCGTAGAGCGAGCCAAGTAAGTCAGTCCCCCAAATACATTTGAAATATCGTATTACATAGATTGTTGGTCTTACCCCATGTCCAGAGCACTCTAAATTGTTGAGGTTGCTCGGACACTTTGTCTGATCGATGTACGGATAGATGCTGGCGCAAGACTGATTCACGCATACGAGGTTTTCCCCGCACGGTGTACCGTCTCGCACCAAGCCATGGTCGGGAATTTCCGCATGACCAGCCGCGCCACTGGTTGATCTGCAATGATTCAAAGAAATTTAAAATCAGAAATATCGAATCGTAAGTGTTAAGATGGACATTCTGCGAGTTTTAACATTTTTTTAGGACTTACAGTGAGCCTTTTTGAATTACATTATGCCATGGATTACTTTTAAAATTAGCAATACTTTTGAAAAGAAAGCGATCAATTTTAAAGTCTGCTTTTAATAGTGTCTGAGAAATAAAATAGTCCGAAAGATATACCCAGGTGTTTGTGTATTTGAATTAAGTAGTTCTATATACTACATGGTAGTACAATGTGTCGAAACGGAAGCAATTGAGTTAGATGTCTCATGACGATATTTAAATTTAACTGTAAGATTAATAATTAAATTTAACTACATTATCGATATGGTTGTACTCACTTGCACTCAAATTCTAGGCCTTTCATAGATATGATGGTTCTAGTAAAATAATCGTCCATGCCGGAAATGGCTGGATATCTATTGCCTAGCTGACACTGCAGTGATCCACATCGAACGTGTCTGAAAATATACAATAAATAAACGAATAAAAAACAATCAAATATGGTGATCAATGGAAGATTATTTTAAACTCGAAACAATTCGAAAGTTGTTTCTTGTATTGTGCTTTGCATATTGTAATAATGTTTAGTATTTTTTCCAATTAAGTTATTTATTTGAAATATAATTTAAGTTTTAAAATACCTAAAATTTGTTATGTCACAAAAATGTGTCTATAACTACACGTGTATGAAAGTATTTATTAGACATTATTTTTAAAACGATAATTGATAAAAAATAAATAAAATAAAGTAAACCAACAACGGCTGATAATAATCAAAACTTTATAAAAAACCGATATTAAATATCATACTATTTTTAAACCATAATAATATAAAATGAATATTGTTTACTCTGTATCGCATTTCAGATAGCGTCCTGATGCATCCACTCCGCAGTGTCCATTGATGGATCCTTTCGAGTTGAACTGTTCAAAGCACTGCTTATCGCCAGCAATTCCTCCGTATCCCCAGATCTGTTCGCATTGCAGGGATAGAGTTGGGCAGACGCCGCTGAAGCAGTACCCTATCTGTCCGCAGGGTTGGCCGTTTTTCTTGTGCACATCTGGAGGGCAGGCGCCACTTTCGCCATTGCAGATCTCTGGGAGGTCGCACTCGTTGCCGGCGTCTCGGCATACCACACCTTGTGGACGCAGCTGAAAAAATGGAATTTTTGCATACATTGGTAATAAAGAGATTATTCTACGGAGATTGTTCAATAGAACGCATGGCCCTATTTCTATGGCAAAAGTGAGATAAAAAACATCACTTGATTTACACAAGAAATAGACTGCTTAGCCAGTCTGACTGCGTTACATTTTTTTGCATGTCCGCTCCGAAGTGGAGCATATCGATCTTAACGGTGTGAATATGACCACTTCCGAAATGAAATAAATGGATATCTACATTTAAAACAAATATTTTGATAGTTTTGTTCAAGAGAATTGGTTGTCAGCCAATTTATCAACCCATTGAGCGTCCATTTATGCATTTTCGGGATCTTTTGGATTTAAGTCGTAAGTTCTGCATAATATGTATAATCTAGATCCTAGTATTATATGTTTTGTATACGATATATGATCATGCGTAAATTTTGTTCATTAATATTAATTATGTAATATAACATCGTACAAATAACCGTGTTTCATAAAACAAATATTATTTATGCTACCGGAAAAAGCGATTTTCGAAAGTTCAAGAAACATAATACTTAAGTGTATTGTAAACTAAATCCATATTAACACTATGACTGTTGGTCGAAATGTTTTGAATTATTAAAGTTGTAAAATGTACTAAGAATTATATTTATAACATCGAGTTTTATTACAAAGATGTGCGCAACTTAATAGTTATGTCTTTACTTGGCATTTTTCACAGCACTCTCCTGATGCACATTTGGCCTCTTTCGTAAGTTTGCAGGTGATGGGATCGCAGCAAGGATCTTTCACAGGACATTCGTCGATAGTCCCGCAGTCGCAATCTTCGCCTTCTTCCACGAGACCGTTGCCACACTTACGATCTTGAAGCTGAAATAATACCACAGCAATTAACATTATGTGTCCACACCGATTAAAATATATCAAAGTTACGATCTTCATTGGTCGACGTCATAGTTCTATGGGGTTAATGGTTTCGAATATGTAATAACGAACTAAACTCAACAATATATATTTGAAGTTGTATAATGTATAACGATGGTTTAGTACAAAGATAATATATGTATTCTTTCGTTAGAGAAAATCTAATCTAAAGTTCTGAAAATCCCAAGATTGATAGATGTATTAATTAATTAATAATTTGTATTAATTATCTGTTTATAAAATCCATATTCGAACGTTTCTTCTACACCAGGGTTTCCCAATTTTTTTCTGCAATCGAATTATTTATTAGCGCGACTAACCGTTCCGTCAATCATGGCAACTGTCGTTAAACTGACAAGACTTGTCAGCCGGTAAAAACAATACACCCCATTTCATTCGTGAGCACGGCCATCCGCCTGCATCTAGATACTTGACGTCATCGACATCAGTGGAGATTCATCATAACTGGCCATTCAATATGAAGTAGGAGAGCTTTAAATGTGTTAAAGTGTATGAAACTTTTCCAAATTGACGCAGAACACCTATTCAGGTTCAGCGGAACACTGGTGTTCTACGGAATATAGTTGGAGAAACCCTGCTCTACACCAACAGTGTTCAAAGATTCTCCAATAAATAGTAAATATGTTTTGTGAAAAAAAAAAGTTTGAAAAATTTGTTTTTACATTATTGGATCATATGATCGGATGGAGTTTTATTAATTAATTGTATTGTTTCTAGTTAATCAAAATTATATTAAATTTTTGTTGTATTTGTTGTAAAATGTTTTTCGGAACATTAAATAATCCCGAAATTATTTTGTATTAATTAAAGTAAGATGATATCTAAATAAAGGTCAAAATGATCATTTCCATTATATTGAAGTGAAAGGCATCTTGCCGGAATTTTCATTTTTTTAATGCTAAAAGATTTCGTCGGAAAAGTTATTTTTCTCTCCAAAGGGGAAATATCAATAGCGGAACAGAGCCGTATTGTAAATTATATCAGTGATGGAGTTTCAATTCAGAAAGTTTTTTTTTGTCCACAGTATAATACAATCGTAAAAAAGATCTGTCTTTTGAAGAGAATGTTATTATTTACAATTTTAAATGGAAGAAAAAAATATTGTAAAGATATTTTGTCATGTATCGATGTCAAAATTTGTAGGGAAAATCATATAATTGGAAATAACTTTTTACCACGAATGCGAAATATTATTAAAATTAAGCTGTTAAACATATGGTCAGGGTCATGGGAAAGCACATATTTATTATTCTGACTAATTTATTTATTGCAGTATTTTGTTTTTTATTTATATTATACTGACTTTTTAATCGATTTTGCCTAGGGGTGGTTAAAACTTATTTTTTCATATTGTAACTACATATTTATTTTAAAACTTCTTATTCTTCTTCTTCCATGTTCGCTCCCTAAGTGGAGCATATTGACACCACGTGACGCCTCCGAGAATCCCTGTCGCCCGCCAGTATCCTTACGCCCTCTCAGGTCATATATTCTGTAACTCCGCCGAATACATTCCATATATAGTATTTAGCGGCCTTCTGGGACGCCGACGACCGGTTGGCTTAAAAAATAGGCAGTTTATTTTGAGACTCTCTTGAGGCATCCGCGATATGTGGCCGAGCCATGTACACCGTCGCAATTATTACTTTCTTAGTGATAAGTGGCTGCATGGTCCGTTCTCTTATCTTTTCATTTCGAACGAACCTGTTTTCAAAGCTAAGAATACGGTTGTTTTGGGTCTTTGTTGGATGCCATCTTTCACTACCGTTGTTTAAAATCTTCTCCTTTAAATTTTGGCATAAGTTTACGTTGGAAATACCGCCTTCATACGTTAGTGTATTTTATGTAAAACATAATTAATCCATTTTTATGTGTAATTAAGTATGATTTATTTATTGATTTTTCAAAATGCGCTTTTCTCAAAGCACCACAATGTAGCGATTCGAATGAAAGTTTCTTTCTTTACGGACTTTGAAAAAAATCTCCTTTCAAAAGAAGAAAAGGGACATATTTTTATCTACCGTTTTCGAATTCGCTGTGTTCAAAAGCATGTAATCCATTACAAGAAATCTCTAGAGAACTGAAACTAAGTTAGTTACCTTGGCGGATGGGGAGTTATTTTATTCTAAGTAATATTTAGCGTATAAAGATATATTTCAATAAAACAACACGATCATGCTAAAAAAACAAAATAGATACAACTGAAACACTTATAAAAGTTGTAATATTATCGTTTGTTATTTATTTCTTGTGAACTTATTTTAAATTAATTAGAATTATTGGCGAGTAGGTAATTTAATTTGTAATTTATTTTGTTGCTAATATTGAATTTCAGATGAAGCTCCCAAACATTTTTATTTAGTAGACTTGTTTTATAAATTTTGATTTCGTGGATTTTAAAATAGATATCTCCCTGGTAGCCGACAGGTTAGCGTGAGCGCTTAAGGGCCAGAGATTGTGGATTAAATTGCCACAGCTACTGAATTTAAAAAAAAGCCATATATGCAGAACTGGATTCCCAATGGACTGAACAATATTGATTAATAATCAATTTCGGTCATTTTCTTTTTCAAAATGAGTTGACAGTGTGGAGATTGGTTTACTCTATTTCTGGTGTGGTTATTTTTGCAGATTATGAATTTTGCTTGGATTCAGATATATTTATCTATACTAATGTGATTTTTAGTTTCTTCGTGTAATTTGAATCCTCACTATAATGATTATAAAATCTGAATGTATCAAACTAATTTATACAAAAAATGTTCATAATATCTTACAAAGTAAGTAGACAGTTTGTTTTATTTTTATAGATTAGTCATTATAATTTTCAAAAAGTCAATTGATATGTTGTGTTAAATTAATCTTTGGTTGCCACAATGTTTTTAAAAGTCTTTACACCCTGGTCAGAAAGTGACCATGATGAATCATTTATAGTTATTTTTACATCATACACAATAATATTCAATATACTATCATGCGTACTTATTTTGTGTAATATTTAAAAAGTCTGAAGTATTTCTCGATGAAATAACGAATGACAAAAGATTCTTTTTGACTAGTCAACGAGTTGAAATATTTCTTATTTTACTAGAGGGCTCTGTCGCATTTTCGGTTTTATATATAGAGAAAAAATAACAAACTTCGTAAACGCTGGAGTACTATAGTCCGTGAATGTCTATTTCAATTCGTATATGACGTATTTGATTTTTATGATGAGCTTAAAAGACTTAAATATGTACAATGAAAAATACTACGTATTTATACATAACAATTTTGGGGTTACATTTAAAACAATGTAAGTTAAAAGTGCGAGTTAGTGCAATATAATTATGATATTATAATAATAAGTCTAATAAAAGCTTCAAAGGTAGGTTTTTTTTATATTTAAAAGTATGCTTGGCAAGGATGGATACTAAAAATGAAAACAAAACAAAACACCATAAAAATTTTGAGATGGAATATTATTCGTAGAAAAAGGTTTCCTGATTTCAAGAAAGCACCGTATTTTTTGTTTGTTCAAAATATTTAATAGAAAATAATGTGACGTGCAACGGCAGAAAAATCTCTCAAATATATCTTTTTTGTGTAAACAAAAAAAAAATGGAACCGATACCTTAATCTATATTTTTATCTGAACAAATACGCTAAAAGCATTTCCAAGGACTTGAATATCGGGGAAGGTTTTATTAACTTATTCAAGAGACAAAATACGAATGAAAAAGAACTACACGAAATCCATTCCACTTTTGATTTTGAATGATAATAATGATAACATATAATATATTGGATTTCTTCCCTTTCATCGTCATATAATGTAAATGAAAAAAAAAGCTTAGGATGCTTATTTAACTTTCTTTTCTACCATGTTCGCTCCTAAAGTGGAGCATATGGATCTATACAGCGTGAAGATATCCATTCAGAAAGTGGAGTATACGGATCTCCGTAATGTGAAGACATGTCTTGAAGGATTATTTTTCGCGATAATTGTATGTTAGACAATTGATAAACCCAATAAGCATCATAGATTTTTTTAAATCCGATAGATGTCGGAATCGAATCTACATTCCCCGGATTGCATAATGCGTACACTGACCTCTACGCTGCTGGAGATACGTCTGGGGAAATGCATTTAATTCACTAGAAATTTTGGATGTAAAAACTGAAATGTACTGACGCAGGTGAGTGACTTTGAGACAAATATCTGCATGCAATGTTTTTGTTACTATCATATTAGATGAATTAGTTTTATATATTGTACAGAAATTAACGTTATTTATCATGTTTTCACATTTATATAGCAACAAATAATTCCAATACGATTAGGCCAATTAGAATATTAAATAAAAATTCAATGAAATCTCGTCATGATTTGATTACTTACGGATACATCATATACCACTTGCAGATCATAGCGTTGATACGTACGAGGAACCACAGACAGAAAAGCACGGATTAAGTGTATTTTTTTTTGATATTAAAAACTGTCATTACTTATACAAGTAACATAT
>JAGVSQ010002859.1:0-23288 GCA_022683975.1 Rhyacophila evoluta | reverse complement strand
TTGACGCTGTAAACATACGGACCCACTGGTGGTTCTATAGCGTGTGTGGTTAGTATGTATGCGACCCACCGGTAGGCCTTTAGCTGTTAAAGAATTAAAGAAATTTATGCAATTATTGCATTGGTTATTGTACCTTATTGGTATGGTTAGTAGAAAAGCATTTTTTTTATAAAATTCTTTTGTGATTTTTATTTGTATAACCTTCAATTAAATTTTAGTATTCATTTAATTTAGTTCTCATACTGGTTTGCTCTAGCTTTTCCAATACGTGAGCGCTTATCTTATTTATACATTCATTTATAAACTTATTTTTTTCTGTTCTGAGTGCTGTATTGTATATAATATTAAATACCATCACGCAGGCCTTCCATAGAGCTTCAAAATATAGATAATGGTCAAAATAGTTGTATTTTAATTAAATTTAGGTATTTGATGTGGTGTGTAACATTTTCATGTAACATAGATATTTTTTGTTCCCGCAAATGAGATGTTAAATAAAAATGTTCACAAATAACAAAAAGAATAATTACGTATCCTATTTTTATTTCACTTATTGTAGATGGGAGACAAATATATGCAAACATGCACAGAAGAAAACCTTATGAAAATCTTTCCGACTTTGATTCAATACATAAAGGCTTGAAAAGTTTTTCCAACAGGCAACATATAATAATATTATTTTTATGTTTATGATAAAATTAATACATATACGTAAATTACGTCTTATTGCTGGATTATCAGAATGTTCTCATACTCATTAAAATTAATTTTAAAATATTAAATTATTAAGTTGATTAAATAATTACAAAATTGCCTATTGTACGACATATCTACAGAATTCGTTAAAACTTCTCACAAACCTTTCTGATTTTAAACACGCGCGTTAATGGATGACGTTTGTCAGGAAATGACAGTGTTAAATATAGAATATACTCTAAATCATAAGAAATTACGTAAAAGTACAACAAACGTAATTTATAATTAATAATATTATTTTATACCAGCATTTATTAAGGTTTTATTACATTGACACGATAATAAAAATAAAATTTGGTTGAGATTACTATTACAGATACTAGTTTGACTCTCTGTCCTTTTCCTTTTTCAAACGCAACTGGAACATGTCTTATCCGTACGAGGGGAGGTGAGTTTTGTATTTATAGATCTAAATATGTTTTAACCGTGTGATTTACGCTCGATTATGTTTATTCGAAATAGGTTGTGTTTATAGATTTACTGCGTAAATGCATTTTGCGCTGTGAGCGGCTTAATTTTTTGAGTATCTTACTGCCGTCAATTGCCAACATGGCGTACGGTCAGATTCGGTGAATTTCTAGGATTTGCACGTGTTTTCTTCGTTGAAAATTATTAATCCCGCATCTCAGCGGCATTACGCATCCAACAATGTCAGAATTAACCGTATTGGGGCGTCTTGACGTTTGCTTGATCAGCTGTTGCGTTAATGTTCGCTAAACCTGCAGTGCATTTTCCAGACAGTTATCCGCCAGCCTTTTTTTATGTGAAAAATCTCTATAAAAGCTCCGTATTTTCCTGAAGATAGTGTGTTTTATGAAGCGGTAATGCCTTTGACATGGTGATCGCAACTAATTATCGAAAATGCGTCATTCTTTGCATAATAAGTGAATCGTATTTTCCAGAAATGACGAATGGTCGGGAGAGTCAAAAAATGGCCCTTCCGCGGAGAAAGAGCCTGCTCCTTACGATGGACCTCCGGGAATGGAACCCGATGGTATTATCGACACTAACTGGCATGAAGTGGTGGACAATTTTGACGACATGAACCTCAACGAAAAACTGTTGCGGGGCATTTACGCTTATGGCTTTGAAAAACCTTCAACTATTCAGCAGCGTGCTATTATGCCATGCGTCAAAGGACATGACGTGATTGCACAGGCTCAGTCAGGTACTGGAAAGACGGCGACATTCTCCATCTCGATCTTACAGCAGATTGATACATCTCGTCTTGAGTGCCAGGCTCTGATTATGGCACCCACTCGTGAATTGGTGCAGCAAATCACTAAGGTAAAAAATAATCCCTATATTGAATTCTCAAGTCTAGTAATATCTACATTAAATCATCTGCCACTTTCTTCGATTTCACAGTCCTCTTCACATCAGTATTGACATATTTTTTTATTTACTTGTTACTGTATCATAGCGTCATAAAATATCACTCCATTTGAAAAATTCATCTATATTAAATAACTGACCTTGAATATTTAATTTTTACATTTTTGCTAAAATACATCATTGTATCTAAAATATCATTTACAGATATTTCAAGTAAAAGATTTGCCCTTTGGCTCAATATGCATGTATGAAATAAAATTTGGTACGTGAATGCATAGTTAATATTATGTAAATGCAATTGAAATGGTCTAGGAAAGGGGTCAGCAAACCATGGCTCTTTCAGTAAATTGATATTCCTTGATTTCGCATTTGTGCTTGCAGGTGCGAGACCGAGACCTAAGAATACAAAAAAATATGAATTTTCTGGCTCGAAATTATTCTAAAACATCGTGTTAGTCATATTTAGCTCTTTTGGCTTAAGAGTTTGCCGACCACTGGTCTAGGATATCATAATATATCCTTTGTGACTGAAAAGAGTGAATTGGGTGAAATAGTGATTGGACAATGAATTTCCTGTGGGACTTTGGGGAGCTTTGTTGCCTATTACAAATATTATATTAGTGACTATTCCATTTAAGTGTGTTAAATCAGATACAAGAAAGCACAGTGATTGTTATTCTAACTTTATCCTCAATTATGAGAAATATATAAATTATACATTCTGTCTGACAAATTACAGTGTTCATCCATTTATATGTTATTTTTGCTGTAGATTGTCAATTAAGTTATTAATTTCCATGATACTCCATAGGTTAATGGACTTTTTTCAAATCTTAATCATCATAAAGCTTATAATGCTGTTAATAACTATGTCTATGAACAAATTTACTGATGTATAAAAATTACGTTTGTAGGTGGTTCTTGCTCTTGGAGATTACCTGGATGTGAAGTGTCATGCCTGCATTGGAGGTACAAATGTACGTGAGGACATGCGGACTTTGGAGATGGGCGTGCATGTGGTGGTAGGAACTCCTGGACGGGTTTATGACATGATGTCACGAAGAGCTCTACGCCCCAGCACTATTAAATTGTTTGTCCTTGACGAGGCTGATGAGATGTTGTCTAGAGGGTGAGAACATATTTTATCACCACTTTTGTGATTATAGATTATTGAAACTATTCTTTGGTTTAATATATAAATCATTGCTGTGATTCAGTGTGTGCAACACATCGATTAGTAATACCTATTAAACCACTTGGCTGCGTCTCCAAAATACTACTGATTCGACACCGTGCTTGACGCGTAATGAGTCAGTCATTCTCTGATACGAGCTCTTTACAGCTGCAGTAAACCGGTTGAATTTTATAAATATGATGAGATGTCAACTCGAAAAATCATAGTCATAAATTGAACTGACATTAGTAGCATAATTAAGGAACAAGTGCTCAAATGTTTGGATTCCTAAGTATTAATTAAAAAAAACTTGATACCGTATTTGGTGGGTTTTGGGTGAGGCATACTCTGACACGAGCTCGTGACAACTGCGTTGGACCAGTTAAATGATTCTACATGTATATAAACACATGCTAAACATATTTATCCTCAAAAAAGATGTTTGTGGTGAATTGTGTTATTTCAGTGGCACTGTATTGTTGGACCTAGTTTTTGCTACATGCTGTAGGTACCATGAATTCCAACCTTGGTCATTTCAAGCCTATTTTTTCCCAGTATCCTGAACATTAATTGTCTACATATGGTATTAAGTGGATCCACAAAAGCTGTTTGCACACGTAGAAACCCATCCGTAAGGATTGTTAGTATCCCTTTGGGTATTCTTAGGATATGAACACATTCAAAATGAAGGATAATAATTGATAAAGGGTCCTTATGAACGAATGTGCTGGATCGTCAGGTTATTGAAAGTCTCTTTGTTACGGTATCAAATGGAAGAAATCAGCAAATTACTTCAATGAACTGAAATCAATGAGTCGTTAAATATTTCATAATCATTATGAATCATATATAACAAATAAAACTAATAAGTCGATGTTAGACAATGTAGATTAATACTGCGTTTTTATTGAAATGTTTTTTTTTTAATTTAGTCTGGATGCTTGCCAAATAACAAATTTTAATTTGATCAATTATTATTAAAAGCATATTTGTGTTTTTATATAAATAATTGTTGATTTGCCTAGAGAGTTACAATCTGAAACAATATTTTCAAATACTGTAATGAGATCTAAGTGGTGAAGTGCGCTTTTATAACAGCAGTATAATATAATGTTTTCCAGCCTGTGGGGTATGATATTTATGCAATGGGGGCGAGCTAGATATTAATGAAATCAGATTACTAAAGTTGAGGGGTGCTACAATTTTTTTATGAAAGGGGCGGACATACAGAAAGGTTGGAGACCGCACTGATATAATATATTTACTTATTTCGCTTTAACAATTTTTTATGTGAAGAAATAAAAATGAATTATGACTTATGAAGTTACTTGACCTTCAGTGCAGTTTTATACGACTGCATTATTATCAATGTCAACAAAATGGTGTCATGGTTTCTAATGCTGTATGTTTGAATTTTGTAATGCATCTGTTTGAAAATGTTGGGAAAAAAAATATGTGAAATTTTATAATCAAAAATAAATGATGTTTTCTATTTTAGGTTCAAGGATCAAATTCATGATGTTTTCAGTATGTTGTCAAACCAAGTCCAAGTGATTTTACTCTCTGCCACAATGCCTAAAGATGTAATGGATGTTTCTAAATGTTTTATGAGAAGTCCTGTTTCTATTCTTGTAAAGAAAGATGAGGTAAAATATATGGTTTTTATAATTGCTATATAATGCAGTAAAAAAAAGTGGTGAATCCGTAATTCAGTACAAGTTGTTGAACATTCTGTGATGCTATTTTTAATATTAATTTCATGTATCAATAATATTTGCAAAAGGTGGTTTATGTCCAGTACATTCATTGTGCTGATGTAGTAGTTATGTGAGTAAGATGTAACAGTAAAATATTATACTCTATAGCAGGTTTTGGCAACCTATGACACACCCGTGGGACAAGTGATCCACTTAAGTTCCGCAATTAAAATATAAAATAAATTATTTCATTAACTAATTAACTAAAGCTTGTCAAGTATATTCGTATTACAATAATTAATAATTTTCATAAAAAGAATATCTATTAATATTAATTAAAAGTGTTTCAAATGAAATTGTCACTGCCCCGAAAGACTTACTTACATTATTACTGACATCGCCGCCAATAAAGTTTGCCGATGCCATATCTACAGTATTAAGGGGACCTGCAATCAATGTCGTATTTTTCATTATGCAATATTGAAGACAGTCTTCTTCGGCTCATCGACCAGTAGAACCAGTTTTTTAATGAAAAAGTTTGTCTTTTATGCCATCTGCCAATGGTGGTAGAGATTTACCCTGTGGTAGCACAGCGCAGAGTTGCGTGCTGTTTTTCTTTCACACAAAATAAAAATGCAACATATGCTACAAAAATTATTCACGGTATTTATAATGATGCATTGGATATTAAAGAATATCAGGTTGGAATCTGGCTATGTCAATTTGAATTATGAGCCTTTAGGTGGATGGGGCGTTAGAAAATGAAGCTGCACTGAAGGAGGAAATTGAAGCAAATCCAATAATGGCCATCAAAAAATTATTGTGCAATGTCAACAGATCATAGTCCAATATCCAAAAATCACTCGCAAAAGTGAGATTTTTTAAAAAAAATTGTGTTCCACGTGCAATAAAACTCCCACAGCTCAGCCATACAGAATATTGCAAGAAGAGGATAAATGTACTTCTGTGACTTCATCACTGGAGACGAGACATAGGTTCTCTATTGTAATATTAGGAAAAAACAATGAGGCGAACCAGAAAAATTCGGAGAAAGAAACCGGCTAGAACAGCACAATCCTGATTAAAAGCTTATAAAAAACATTCTAGTGATAAAAAAACTATTGCAACTTTGGCTGGACTACATTTGAAAATGCTATTGCTTTGAATTTGGTGAGATAGTATTGGATTGAAATATTCCAAAAAGCTAAACTAAGGTGAAATGGTGTCGGCAGAAGTTTATTGCAGACAGTCAAGTCGTTGTCCTAAATGAGGCCAACTCTGGTGAATAGACATACCTAAAACCTCCAGCAAGATAATGCCAGCATGCATGTTGGTTGGATTGCTTTATTGCACTCTGCGTATTTATCAGACCTAGCCCCCCCATCTGTTTTGGTTGATGGGACATGTTTTTAAATCAGCTGTAATTAAATATTTTGATTTCAAACCAACCCAATTTTATGATACTGGTATTTCTGATTCAGCCAACAGATCGCAAAAAGTGATCAGAAATGTGGGAAATAATATTGTATAAAAAAATTACAGCAAGTAATTAAAAATGTGTTTTTAGTTTTATTGAAAATGCAACATTAATTTCGGGTCCCCCGATACAGTAGTTCCCAATCTTTTTGGTACTATGCCTCCTCACCTTACTCTTGACAAATACTTTTTCAAATTTTGAAGCCTTCCCTGGTAATAGTCTACGCTCACTAAATTGAAAACCGCTGTCCTAATGTACAAAAAGTGATTCCATTCATAGTGCTGAAATAGACATAAATAGTTTTCTGTGAAAAACTGTTGGAAGCTGAAATTTTGTGTTCTTCTTGCAGCTCACGTTAGAAGGTATCAAACAGTTTTATGTATCAGTCGACCGTGAAGAATGGAAAATGGAAACCTTGTGCGATCTGTACGAGACTTTATCAATCACCCAAGCTGTAATCTTCTGCAACACACGTCGCAAGGTATGCCTTAGTTATTCGATTTTCTCTCATCACTGTTCATCGAGCCAAAGCTAGAGATGACATGTGATGCAAAAATGTAATTTTTTTTATTTGAATTCACATGCATCATCATTTCAGTGTGCTAGCTGCCATTAGATTCAAGTTATCAAAGATTTTAAATGATAAATTTATTTTTCCAACTCATTAGTTATCCTGTGAATTGATTTGATATTTACTAGAGTAATATTATCTTTCAAAGGTCGACTGGTTGACCCAAAGCATGCACGACAAGGATTTCACCGTTTCCAGTATGCATGGAGACATGGACCAGAAGGAGAGAGACACGATTATGAAACAATTCCGTACTGGATCATCCCGTGTTCTCATCACCACTGACTTGCTTGCCAGGGGTATTGATGTTCAGCAGGTGTCTTTGGTCATTAATTATGATTTGCCGTCTAACCGAGAAAACTACATTCACAGGTAAAATCATGTTCCTCCTTATCTACAAACATTTGACAAAAATTCAATATTAATAGAATTTTTGAGGAAAGGTTAATTTTTTAATTTAATTTTTCACAAATTAAAACTAGTGCCATAACTACTTCCCACTGAAAAATTATTTTGTCACATCAAATGACATTTTGTTTTTTAACAGCACAGATAAGTTAATATTACTTTCACCGTCATGTACGCATATTAAATCAAGAGTCTAACCTTTAATTATAAAACTAGCTTTCATATTATTAATAAAACAACCATGGATACAAACAAATTCAATTAAAATAATCAGTTATGAATTGATTCACTTAATATCTTATTCAAACTCTTCTTTGTAACATTAGGCATAAATATTAAGCTATAATTCTACAGTTTAGTCATGCTAATAGCTATTTCATTTCTTAAACCACCATAATATCAACTATAATTATCAGCATCACAGTGCATTACAATCGAATCGCCTATCAGCAAAACTAATCACCTGCACAGTGAGAAATCATTTTTTCTTTTATGAAAATGCATAAGAAATATAAATTACATATTTTCATCTGTTATAATTCAGTGGAATATGTGTTCACTTTTTTATTGTCACATTGATATCAAATTCTCGGCCTATTCCAATATTTTCAGTCCCCCAAAACCCCACTAACTTGTACAAGTTTACAATCTTGGCAAGAAAGTTTTGCTCTTTCGTTCGAATTCTTATTTATTAATTTTCTTTGTGAACTTCTAATAGTTTATTTGATAACTAGGTTCAAACATTATGATAGATTTATGGTTCTTTAAATTAATAGATCATAAAAAATCACTCCACAACTTTTTGAAATATGAGAATGTTGGAATTATCACTTATAATTTATTCAGGGTTTTCATTCTTTACAAAAATATCGAATGATTTTAAATTATTTGATATTTCCTAACAATTGTCATTTTACATTTTGTCAATTTGTTGTTTATTAATATATAATTTTGCTAATTAAATGTATTGCCATTTCAGGATTGGTCGTGGTGGACGTTTTGGCCGTAAGGGTGTAGCCATAAACTTTGTTACTTCCGATGATAAACGAGTTTTGAAAGATATTGAAGAATATTATACTACAGTCATCGACGAGATGCCGCAAGATGTCGCCAACCTCCTTTAATACATAAACCTGATAAATTGTGTCGCTGCGCCTTTTCAAGAAATCTGTTGTGAGTATCCGAGGTTCTCTAGTGTCGATTGTTGCGAGTCGGCATTACCTTATTCTAACTTGTCCATTCTTTCTTGAAAAGTGAGTGCATTTGATGCAAAACCAAGTTTGTGATTGTGCGCCATCTGAGTGCGATCTGTTGATCGATCTGCGGCGGCTTAAGAATCCATGTAATTAAGTTTATGTACACACATCTTTGATAAAATTGTCTTTATTTATCTAAATATTTCATATAAGGTATTTGTCTTAGTTATTGCTATAAATATAGTTTTAAGGTATTTTAAAATTAGTTAATTAAACTTATTTTTTTCACTATTTTTATTGGCAGTGTTATAGTTTTGAGATATTTCCATTTAATTTATTAACTGAAGAGCGCATTGGACGCTTCCCATTATGGAATTGGTTTGCAAACACGTCTGCGCCCTTCGGAAAGGCGTCATCGGCTACTGGAGAGGCTATTTCAACCATAATAGAAATAGACGAAAACATTGTAACCTCTTTAGATGTAAATTGTTTTGTAATACCTAAAATATTAATAAATAATCTTAAATGAAATGATTTTTTATTGCTGAACCCTGACTGGCAATGAGCATTAACTAAGTACTTTTCAATTTACTATTTTGTTGCAGAAATGGCCAGGACGCCACGCCGTCGGCGGACACACCCTCGCTGGAAATAATCAAATTGTAAAGTTCATCTACACAAAATTTGTATCCTAATGACATTAAAGAGGGACTTTGATTAAATATACATCTTTTTTTATAGTAATGCCTATGTATGTTTTCATAATGGATTTGTTGCATTTAAATGCTGCATACACATATGTGAATTATATCTGCATCGTAAATCAAAAAGTATGTACATTCAATTATTATTTAAACTTTAAAACAATGGTTCCCGCTTTCCAAATTAATTACAGATGTAAACAACCTATATTAAAGTTTCAGGGTTAACATTCACATTGAGATTAATTTTTTTTTTGTAAGTTATTGTTTGAACAGTGTAATTCAGTTGCAAAATTGACTTTTAAAATACCTTATAATAATTGTATTATACTTGTTTGAACAGTGTAATTCAGTTGCATAATTGACTTTTAAAATACCTTATAATAATTGTATTATACTTATTTTGATGGTATTAAAATTTATTTTGTAAATTAATTCTATTCATTAAATGGTTTTTTCAAAACAGTAACTTATTCAAAAAAAAAAAATGTTCATGTCAATGGCTATGCTACTTGATCCCCATCATTGATCGGTAAGCACATGTGTGGTCCTTGAACACTTACCTGATGTGTGTACACTTGAGTAAGATCTTATACAAGCATGATAGGCACAGAGCCTCCTCCATATCCATTCCTCAAGTGGAGCATATAGACACCACATATTGCCTTCAAGAATCCCTTGCGCCCTCCCAGGTCATACCTGCATCCTGTAACTCCACTGAATATACTCTGCAAATAGTATTTAGCAGCCTTCATAGACGCCAAAAATAGTTTGATTATAAGAATAGGCAGGTTGGGTTATCAGTTATGCTCTCTTCAGGCATCTGCAATATGTGGTAAAGTTTCAGACATTGGGTTCGTTCCCAGGTGGAGCATATATGGATATATATATATGGAGCCTCTAAAAATGCCACCAGGCTGATTGATAAAAATAATATAAATTTAATATTTGATATAATCAAATGTAAGGTTGAATAATAACATTCGGAAAGGAAATAAATGCCATGTCTGATGATTCAATTGTTGGCAAATGGTTTGAAATGAATACTTAATAGAAAGAGATACTGGCTTATTACCTGGAAATACTACCTTCATGACTTTCTAAAAGTGGCTGTTCTTGTCGAACAATTTTATCTTTACAAATTGGAAAAAAAGCTGAGTGATAAGTATTCCTTCCTTTGTATATTGTAGTTGATCGATCATTCATGCAGGATGTATGATTTTGATGACATCTTACAAGTTTTTTAGGGAGTTGCCTAGTTTTATCTAGATTGGTTGGATATTATTTGAAAGTGCCAAACTCAACTGCTCCTTGGTAATGAAGCCATCTGTGATGGCCGAATCTGTCTAGATTGTCATGCTAGATTTTTTTTTTAAACTTCCTGATGTTGAGCATATGAATCTGCACAGTGTGAAAATATCCACCTGAAAGAGGAGGATATGGATCATCGCATTATGAAGACGTTTTGACAGATTGTTTTTCATGATAATTGTTTGACGGACAATCAATTAACCGAATCCATCCAGTTCTCCATTTTTCGGGTTCTTAAATTCCGACAAGGGGAATCGAATCTGGTTTGCTAGGTGTGCACGCTACCAAGGAGACATGCATATTATGGTATGGCAATAAAAAATGCATTTGACATTTTAAATTTTAGTAATGCATAAGATTCATACATACCTAGGTATATCGGCATGCAAGAAATGCTGAATTGATTAGTTTCAAATTTCAAGGATTTCGTATAATATATTATCTAAGAAACCAAAAATGATTCTCAATAAATATGCATTGATAAATTATATAAAAAGATAACGCTTTTCTCACATAGAAGGTTTGAATAGTTGATAAATCTTTAATTAATGTTAACTATGCAGAAGCATTTTATTTTCTTAAACATTGATATCTTCCTACCAAATATGGAAGGATTATCCTGGGGAATGTGAGTTCGATTACCGCATCTGCTGGATTTAAAAAAAAACGAAAATGCAGCCCTGGATATCCATTGTGTTGAGTTAAGTAACTGACAACCGATTCTATTAAAAATAATCTGTCGAGGTCTTCACGTTACGGAGATCTGTATACATTGCATTCCCCTCTACCACCTGTCGCCTGTCCACATCTGTTATGCGGACGTATACCGTGGCGTGACGGACGTTAGGCGCATTTCAAAATGCCGGGAACAGCTTCCCAAGACCTTGATTGGCGTGCAATAGAGCAGTGCTGCGCAGTCTTTTATCTTTCACGGCACATCACACGTAAGAAATGCCGACATTCTGATGTTTTTCATATAGTGGAGAAATGCGCCACGGCACACCCAGTATAGTCTCGCGGCACAGTGGTTGCGGGCAGTGCACTGGAATGTGCGTAATTCCTATTCCAACTATTTATGCCGTGTTAATATCTAGTCTTGTTAAGAAAAGACTCGCTCGCCGTAAGATTTCGCAAATATTTTATAAGTTAGAAAATAATTTTTCGTAGAAACCAATTTGCAACGGCTGACCGGTCCGACATATAGTCGAACCCACTTGAGAAACTCTTTCCTTTCAACCGACACATGGATCAGATTTTTTCATACCATCTAGATCCTCCACTCGCTCCAGATTAATTTTGGAGTTTTGGAAAATGACAATGCACATATCATAAATGAGCGACGTGACAAATTATCATGAATGAAGTGCCTTTTCAAAATAAATGTTTTTTTATGGTTAAGTAGAATTGATAGAATCTGACGAAAGTGTCTTTAATTTAGAAAATTGATTTTGCAACCCCATATGAATCTATCGGAAAACTTTTTGTCAAATACATAACGAGCTAAAATTTTCAAAACAAAGTTAGAATTTAACAAAAAGGAGAGAAATGCAACTCTTAATAAATTGAAATCACAATGGTTTTTGTTTTACTTTAATATTAGTGGTCAAAGAATAATCAGCAAGTACATGTTTGAATGGATTACAATATACATTTCATCCACCGGATATACCTGTCTATAGACTCCAATGGTTCATAACGTTTGCACACGGCTACTAAATAATTATTGATCAAAGCATTCATTCAGGTAGTTATTATGAAGTAAGTTATCGTAAATAAGATGTATAGAATAAGCAATTTATCTATTTTTATATAAAAAAAAAATAATTTTAAACAAAATTTAATTTTAATAAGAACAAGAACACGTAAAGAAATTTTAAATTCATATATTTTTTTAATTAACCATCATATTTGTTCTTTTTCTTGTTTATTTATCGATACAACTAATACTCTTTTTGCTATTTTAAATTTCTATCAGAATATAAAACCGTACCATAATCGAACACGGTGCCGGTAGTACGTCACTCGTTCACAGTATATTGCTGTGTTTCCTGTCTGAGCTTGCATCCATTTTGCAACAGAACAAACAGACAGTATTGTAAAGCTCGTCGGTCTGCGCGGCTCGGTGTTCGTTAGTTGAGGTGTTAGAAAAAATTGTACTGATCCATCATGAGCTGGCAGGATTATGTTGATAAACAGTTGATGGCATCGCGGTGTGTAACAAAAGCCGCGATCGCCGGACACGACGGAAATGTATGGGCTAAATCGGATAATTTTGAAGTAAGTTCACCACACGTATTTAGAGACTTTGTTTTATATATTATCGCTAACGGACTTGTAACGTGTCATTTACTTTACGTGCATATGCTATCATAGTTATAGTTACAAAATTACTCGTAATTTTCTTAAAATGACATTTGTTCACCCGGCTTTTGTTCCACGTCTTATACGGCACATTCTGTCATTTGTATTTTTAATTTCAAAGTTTACAGGTTGTCTTGATGATTTAATAAAACGTTTGTCATCAATGTTCACCGTGGTGTTTTCAAATTACATTGATAAATTTGAATTATTGTGTTAGCATGACGCATTTTCTTATAGTCCTCATTTACAAGATGGCGACAGCCGACTGCTGGTTATAGCGTTTCCTAAAGTAAAAAACGAAGTCCAATAACTTACCTACTGCACGCAGCGATTCTTTCACAGTACCAGTTCGATAGAAATCCCATTTAATTTTTCATATACCCTGAAAATACGGGTCGGTCTAGACTCTATATTCAAATGACGTCATTTTGAGTGACTAGTTTGTACTGTGATTTATTTTTGATACTATGTCAAAACGACTTCTTCTGGAAATAAACTTGTTAATCCGCTAGAGATGACGTTCAGAATACCCAGAATTCATGTTTGAAACAAGACGTCGTTTTCGATCGCCCTCGACTTAGCTTTAAACCAATATTATAATAATATATAATCCCATACTGCGCCAGTTGCCAAGTAAATTGTATAAATACTCCCATCCTGACAATATTTAGACTAAAGGAAGGCAGTTAAAAGATATATCATCTAATTAAAAATGTATATTTGTCGTAATAACTTTGAATTCATTAACTGTGATTCTAAGATTGCCTTGTGTTTAACAACTATTTTAGATATAATTATTAGACCTTTAAGTTTATAACGACCATTTGATTAGGGTTTGTCACTTTAACAAGAGTAAATAATTTGAGGGATGACCAACTAAGTAATCAAAAAATTCATATCGAGGTATCGCAGATCAGCCAATTCGGAGATAGTTATTAGCTAAGTGAACTGTCACTCTCTAATGAGTTTCCGTCTTAAGTTATTCGCAATAACATGCAGTTTTATTCTACAACGATGTCGCAAATACATTTCAGCCACCCAGACGGGTTATTCTGTTTTTTATTTCTTGCTACTGTATGTAGGCGTGTCATTTTTTAGATTTATGTATTAACTTTGAATAAATAACACATTACGTTATCGTTATTTTTGTAAATATATTTAAAGTTTTGGTTAGGTTAAAGTAACCTTCAAAATGATGGATCTATCCTCACCACTACGTATCGATATTTTTGGGTTAATGAATTTATGGAAAAGTGAATTTCTTTGAATGTTTAATAAGAAGAGGGTTGTCTTTACAACGCACTTTGCAATGTCATTAGTAACAATTGTGCGAGGGATGCAAAAATCACACTAATATTTTACATGTTTGAACATTACTTCAGCGAAAAATCCATTCATGTACACGTGTCACATGGGTCAGAACTTATATACGCAGAAAAGATCCTACTCACTGGATCTTTTTGGAATCTATTTTTAAAAGAATATTGGTCATCTGTCATTTATAAATAAGTAAAAAATCCTTGCGTAGTAATAAATACCGTTCTAAAATAATTACACCTTGAAGAACTTTTATGTATCCAGTAGTTCTATATTTCTTCTAATATCTCCATATATATGTGTACACTGCATTGTGAAACATTAGTTAAATAATTATTGGCCCTTTCGGACACGAATGATCGGCATGTTCGTATTTCAAAAAATATCTTAGTAAACGAGAAATGTGATGGGTTTAGTTTTAATGGTTATCAACCGTGAAACTTACCTGCAACCAACAGTAATGTCCATCGATTACTGTTTACTTATGTCAGTGCGCGTTGTTTGCTTCTTTTATTTGAAAGTAAATATTTCGCAATAATCTTTCTTTTTTTTTTACTGAATACTAACCTAATACAGAACTGTACATTGGATTTTATTCATCGGTTATTGTATGTATTTATATCTATTTCTATGGCATTTAAGCTTTGCATACCTTGTAAATTTTAAATATCGAGTACATTTCACGTTTAATCAGTATTTTGAGATTTGTTTATTTTCAGTTTCCACTTTCCTACCCATGCCGACTTGATGGCGAAATTTAATAATAGTTATGTAGCATAGTTTCACGTCATTCATATGATTCAATTTTAATGAGAGATTGTAGTTTTTGTCTGTCTTTTGGTTTATCTTATATTTGACATATTGATCAAGTCGTATTAAACATCTCTGCTGTTAAACATCGACAATCCGACAATCAAATTTTCGGCGTTTTATATCGTATTGTATAATCATATTTATTTATATGAAGCCTTTTGACATGCGATGAGATACATTTACAGCGGTGTGCCCGTTATACTTGATTATTTCATTGCGACTAAAACTCCAGTAAATCAGCAATCACCTCACCACTCCTGCTCAGGAATGACCATATCCAACCTTCAACTGAGTGGAGATATTTGATATCGATACTGTAATTGTTTTTCTTTTAGCAATTGGGCTTAATTTTATTAAGTTGACGTTTTGATTTTACACTCTATCCAAAAACATATGCATTTTGTTCGCGTACGACGTACTAACGCGAGTTTAATCACACCGTGAACCCATTACACCATAGTGGGCTAATTGCATATTCAATTAATTGGCTTCGTTTTTTAATATTTTTATGGCTATGTAAATAGTGTTACCTTTTAGGTAAAATCGGTACTGCATTAATTCTCTCAAATATATATATATTTTAAAGGATAACATACAATTTACGTTAAACGAAACATTCTTACTTTCAATCCCAACTTGAATGATTTTATTCATAGAATAACTTCGTATATCCACGAAGGATCGGAAACTTCAACGATAAAAATAATATAATTCAGTGTTATGTAACATTTTCACCTGCCAGACAGTCTGTGACCTTGGGCATGCGTATTTGCAGGATATAGGTATCAAGCAAGTTACCTACGCTTTTTCTTTTATCTCGTTTCGTCGCCGTGTCAATGGTTGTTATTTCTTCTAGTTTTATTTGTACAATTGAAACGAATGCACTAGAAATATCTGCTTGAGAATTCCACCAATGGTCTGCAGTCGGCAAAACAACATACGTATTTAAATTACATGACAGATTTGCATATGTGTATATTTGAATGAATACAATATGTTCTATTTACGAATTTTGATAAGTAAGATAAGTTTCTTAAAAATGTGATGGTGTACACACCTCCATTTCACTTGTATGGAGTATTCCGAGGTTGATCTTACCCGATATATATTTGTGAACAGGAAGAGTGGTTAGTCAATCGCATCTATTCGGTGTGTTTTAAAGATTCAAATATTCACGGGAAGCATGGATTTTTTCACTGTAGCTTACGGAATGTAGCCTTCATCTACCGTTCGCAACTCGCAAGTAGTGCCGTGTTGGCATGGTAGTATATATATATATATGTGATCGCAACGGCTCTGCAACAAAAATTGCATAAAATAATATTTTAAGAACGTTATCTTTTATCGATTTTAATATCAGTTTTTATTTTTCGCAGGTATCAAAGGAGGAATTGGCAAAACTTGTACAAGGATTCGAAAACCAATCTATTCTTACCAGTAGTGGCGTAACGCTCGCTGGACAGAGGTACATCTACCTTAGCGGTTCAGATCGAGTAGTAAGAGCAAAGCTTGGCAAAATCGGAGTACACTGCATGAAAACCCAACAAGGTGAGATATCAATCTACTGTCGTTCATACCTCGCGGCTTACGTTACAGAGTAATAAATACCAGGATATTCGTGTGAGAAGTGAAATAAGCATTGTGAAAAGTGACAGTATTGTGGAAAGTGTTTATTTTGATATTCTACGTGCATTCGAGGATACGCATCTTATGTCTTCGTTCATCTGTTATATATTTTTCGTCCAATTCTTAATTATGTTTCACGGTTATTTAACACCTTTCCAGATATACAATTTTCAATAAAAATAAGTTCGTGCGATGTCGAAATTATGCTGGTTTTAGTCCTCGTTTGTGGTGGAACTCACATTAGACCCAAGGTCAAGGTTTCCACTTGAACTTGTCTACATAACTATTCCAGTGCTTCCCAATGTAAACTCTTTTATTAAGACGAAATATTTAAAATACAATAAGTATGTTCGCTTATCGTTTATTCCTTTTCGCACGTTTATGATTATTGCCGTGCTAATTAATGAGACTCAAATAAAACATCTATAATAATCAAAACCATTTATACGAAATAATTAATCCGCGAGGCGGTGTCGGTTGAATGTGATTTGTGAAATTCGCGGCTATTGCATTATCGACCGTAATAAAAGCAAACATCTTTCATTATCAATTTTGATTTTCTAAATGTGTATTTTTTTTTTTTAATATTAAATCTTTTATGAATATGAATATTTATGTATATGGATTTCGAAAAATGATGTTTCTCAAGACAAAGTTTCCGCTTGCCTATTTAACTTTTTTTCCTCCGGAAAGTTTGATTCTAAACAGTGTTATCTGAATTTACGACAAAAATAAATATTTTACTAATTAGGAAATACAAAATATAATATCAGTCCATCATTTTATACGTTAACTTAAGTGAAATACTCTTCCAGAATCTATACTATAGGTTACCGCGAGTAACAAATTGTAAATTGGTATTGGATCAGATATATCTATATGCAAAGCATCAAAATTTATCGATAGTCTATCGTTTCACAAACCACGTATAATTGCAGTTGATGTGTATTATTTTATAATTCGGTTCGAATAATTCCTAGTTATGCGTGAAGCGATGAAATTTGCGAATTGTTTGATTACTTGCTTACTTTCCGGTTGAAGTTTCCTTTTTACTCGTGGTTTTGTTTGTTCTTGTATAAAATTAACGTTTATCGCTGTAGTCGTCATGTTTATAGTATAACGTCTAATTTCATAACAACTACGAAGTATTTCCGTGTTTCACTTTTTAACGATTGCGGAAAAAAGAATACGAACAAATACGGTTCAAATTATCAAGAGCTGTATGAAAAGATACTGCGGTAAGCATTACATGCGTTAAAAGTAACGTGTGCAATAATCTGGGCAACTCTTGTCTTTAATCTTCCTCTCTTTTCCACGCTACGTGTATGGTGCACTGTACTTGACTATTACTTTTAATAACGACCCCATTCTTTTTCAAAAAGCATATTTTTTTATTGATGTCACATATCTTGCCCCCACGTATATAATGTTAGTGGTATTGTATTACATTTGAAAGTAAAATTCACTTTGTGCTTATGTTCGTATACAAATTATCCCATTCCTTTTTTTATGTTTAAATTTACTCTAATTTTTTTTAATTGTTGCTATCAGTCATTTGACAGCAAGAAAAATACAACCGGTTTGTTTGAAAGACATATATTCTCCTGAAAACGGTTGTTGCAATAAATATATCCCTAGAATAGTAAATGATGTGAAAATAAAATTTATTAGAATTTTTAAAAAGTGTACGCAATATTTATGTTTTCTTCTCAGATTAAATTTGATGAGGTCAAGTGTTGCACCCACGCGTATTGTGGTCGGTCAGTTCCATTCTCCTCGCTGAAGATAACTAACTTTCCTGAGCGGTGCCGGCGGGTTAAGTGTCTTCAAAATACTAAAGACGTTATGAGTTGGAAAGCATGCGGGTTTTTTGTTCCGAAAATATTTATTATTCAGTTAGTGCAGGAGTCGCCAAACCGTGTCTCTTTACTCTCGTGTTTTTATTGAATATTATATCTCGAATTTTCCGTTTTTTCGCCGAACTCGTGTTTCTCATATTTGGCTCTTTTGTAAAGTTTGCTGACCCTTAGGTTAGTGAAATTATAGTTGTGTAAATCGAATTGTTGAATTAAAAAAAAAAAACATTTTAAGTAAATGTATACAAAATTTTGAGAATATAATAATTTTATTTTATCATTATGTATTATACTATCAAAATATTGTCAACAGGAGAAGTTTAACAGTATCTTTGAAATACGAGTTATCGCTTATCGTTCGAATTATTTCTCTGTGAGTGCTGTATGCAATTAAACAATGGCGTTCTTATGTGTGGATTAGCAACTGAAAAGTTTTTTTTATGTATTTGATAATTGAAATTTTCATTACTATTTTTTATTATTTATTATGAATAAACAAACACTACAAGCAGCAAGCAGTTGGCGGACGAATCGATCAGCTGACTAATTTATTGTCTATTCTTTTATTCACAGCCGTCGTAGTATCACTTTACGAGGAACCTATTCAACCCCAGCAAGCAGCGTCTGTAGTGGAAAAGCTAGGAGATTACTTAATTACCTGTGGATACTAGAGGTAATTTTGGCCTTTTTTTGTCTAGAAATATTTTCATTGCATTTTTTATACCCTTGATTCATCCCTGTAATTGCTAAATAGTCACTCGGAGGACTCCACACTCCATTGATGCGCTGTGTGTGGCATATTTATTAAAGAATGCGTTTCTTTTCTTTGCAGAAGCGAGCCGTGATCTGAGGACTACTACTTTAAGATTACTATAATTGTTTTTCCACCAGGAAATAAGTAATTAATTACATTTTGTATATTCTATAAAATGATACGGAACATCGACATGTTCTGGCATTCTTTAAATTGTGAGATCGGCCAGTGTGTGTATAAATGTCGAAGAAGTGGTGGGCCGTATTGACGAGTGTCGGCAGATGCCGAATGTATGACTTTCTCATCTCCCGGCACTCGTCTATATGATTTTGATATGAACTATAATAATAATTGTCGCGGTTTGAAGACAGTCCGGAGGCTCAGCGAGCGAGGCTAATGTATCGCGCGTTCGCTGCGCCTCGGTCTGTCTCCCCTGGCCCCGCACACCTTCTCCGTGTCTAGTCTCTTTCCCATCGTACATATCCATTCGTATTGTATACTTTATATGTGGCGCTGCACAATGATAACCGATCGTACTCTCGTCTCTCTACTTTTTAATTATGTCAAAATTCCGACGAATATGTACGACGGGAAAGGGAACCGTGTCTAAATAAGAAATTAAAATATTACAGTAAGCATTTTGTGTATGCGCTTTTCCAGCAGAAATATTTGATACTGAAAGTAAATCTAATAAATTAGGATTTTTAACGAAAAATCTCTAGTCCTGTTTTTATTTGACTTCTGTTCGCTTCCGAAAGTGTCGTTATCCGGTGTCGTTTCGGAGCAGTGTTTTATTCGTGTATGCCATAATTGTGAAGAAGGAAGCGCCAGCCTCCGTCGACCGATCGCCGCGAGAAGAGGAGGAAAGCTCAAAGATTGAAGTGGGAAGGGGTTACGAGGTGCAGGCTTCGCGCCCTCCGTCTGCCCCGTTGCACTTTTTTCAACACGCGTCTTTATTCTACACCTGCCTTGTGCGATAATGACTACGACAGAAGTTATCGATTGACTTATGCGCTGAATCGCTCATTTTGTTGCCGACATTGTTTTCCATTCATAAGCAATATCTTCGATAAATTTACTTTCGATTTTTAAAAATTAAAGCTTGTAAAAGTAAGAGGGGTGTATATTGTTCTGTTTATCAAAAATGTCATAAAACGATATTAATACTATAGCTTTGTAAATTGTTTCATATAATATGCGAAAGGGATACTGTGTCTATCTGATGATATAAAATAAATTTGTATTATAAAATCCATAAGGTTTTTAATTGGCTTTTATCACCGTCGGTCCTCACTGTAACCATTTAAAATTCTATCGAGTGTGACCGAATTTCGGCCTACAATGTAAAAAAAGTATTACTCTCGGATCCGATGAAGATCTGCGGTGATTTTTCCGGGCGATACAATCGGTCGGGACATCGGGCTCTATGAGACGGAGCGTCGTCGTGGACTTCGCTTCCGAATAAGTTAATTTTGGGAGTTTCAGGCTACCTTCTGAGCCATATCAATATTTTATTGCTCTGTTTGTCACTCAAATATTTGTAATAAAACTCATTTTGTTTGTTAATTATCTCCATTAAATGAAGAACTGCAAGCAAACAACTTGTATTTGTCATTACTATTTCACTCACCTCGCCAGTTATCTCCCGACAATTTGATTTGTTTCGAAATCAACATAAATTCTAATGTCACCAAGATGGATTTTGTTTACTCGCAAGTCTTCAAATGTAAGTATCGACACGACAATTTGGACACATCACACAACTACACTTAGTTTGCGGCTTCCTAAAATTTAGAGAAAAATCGTTTCGTTTTTTTTAATAAATTAACAAAAATTTGAAGGATTGTAAAATTAAAACTATGAACGTCCACACATGCACCACCCACTAGGTAGGTCACCGAGAAAAATAATCACCTGTATTTATAACACATACTAAGTCGGACATATATTTTAGTATATAGAAGCACAGTTTTGACAATATATCTGGTTCTACATTTTACAAAACACTTACCAAAATTCATCCAGCGATAATCCTTTAGCTTCTAATCACTTGTTGCACTATGGAAATGCATAGAAACAAAAATTGTCAAAAGGAAACTCAATAATGACAGTGGGTATTTTTTCGAATTATACTTTATTTTTTTTGACAAAATCTACATTATACAAGACAATAACATTAGTAACACAAAATACGTACACAATAAATACATACTGAACGCAATAAGAGTATAGCGTAATATTAATATTATATTATAATGTAAGTAAATCCGACAATTATTATTTTTAAACAGTCACCCTAAAGTGATTTGCATGGTAAAAGTTCGTGATGCTAGCAAGTCAGCGTTTTTCTATTTCAGTACTATTTGTCATGGATTCACGTACGCAGTGACGCGAATAATAATATGTATATTAATAAGTTATCGAAAACTGCTTCTCGATACGTTCTAATTAATTATATAAAAATCTCTTATCCTGCTGCTAAGTTAGTGAATTAGAATCACATTTCTAGTGTTTTTTTTGCCATGTGTAAATGAATTTCTTACTAACATTTAAATGAATGTCAACGATCGCTATATTTCCGAGATTAGATATTTCCCATACGACTTGGAACATCTATGCCAGAAGTTAATTTAGTTCTGCCGCAGAAGATGTGTAATCTTCTAACCTAGCTATGTCTAAAACTGGCGTCGGTTATTGGATTAAATTACAAAATGTGATCTAAGCATTTCATATTACGAATAACGTATTGTGGCAGTGTATTTTTCTGAAGATTAAATACGATATAAAAAATACCTGAACACGTATTCTAAAAACCACTCGATATAATTATTTTACCACTGGCAAATAAACGAAAGTGATATTTAATTTATTTTGTAGATTCGGTCATCGGTTGTTATCATTACTATTCTAAATCCATGCCGATAAAGTAATCATTTTCTCTCAATCTTACATTACGAATGACCTTTAAAATATGCAGAATTCTTATTTATAAGACATAAATCGTTTCCTTTAATTTAGTTGATGTGTAAACAAGTCCGCGGCCAAGCAACGCTATTTATTGTAGTTGTTATCTCTATAATACTTTTTGTAAGATTTTGCAGTTCAACCAACTCTATTGCTTTTGAATACATTTACACGGTTAATACCTAAGCTTTCTGTCGATTTGACACTCGTATGCGGTTAGTTCATGTTGATGGAACAACTGACTGATGTTTATTTTACTAAATATAGGTTAAAAAAGGTTAAATTACTTAACTTTATTGTATATACAAATAATCTTAAAGAATGGTACACACTATGAATACATTTTATCTCACACTGTCGAAGTATGTTCCTTGAGAATCAACACAAAAGCATACTAATGACGTAAGGCTCAATTCAATAAATTCATAAGAAACAAAACAAAAATGTAATCTATTTATTTCGACAACACGAAATGATTACGTTTTAGCTAATATTAATGTTATTAATATAAAATATTTTAATCAAATTTAAATGTGTCAAATTTTGATTCGTTATGGTCCATTTACTGGAGATAAGGTTCACAAAACACTGTGCCTAGTTTAATTAGTGAATATACATACGCATCTGTAGGTACACTGAAAAGATATTAATAAGATGTGTGTGAGTGCTTGTGAGTTGTGCCATTTTATTGCATTGGAAAAATAGTAATGCTTAGGTTATTTATTCTGTTCTCTCGAGAATTAATTCATTTTGAAAAAAAAAAACTGGATCGCTGGGCGATGGATGTGAAAGCCCACGTCAAATCAATCATCTCTTCACACGCAGAGTAAGAAGAATGAAGAGGGGGCGCTACCTCACGGATGTTCCAAGGAATAATGGCGAGAGCGCTTCCAGAAGTTCTTGAAGAAACCTTTGCGTTGCTTCTGGGTAGATTCTTCTCCTGTGAACATACAAATAATTATTTACTAAGA
>JAGVSQ010002858.1:0-12932 GCA_022683975.1 Rhyacophila evoluta | reverse complement strand
GACCTTTTAGTGAGTGTATATTTTCACTGTCAACCTTTTTTGAATGAGGCCTAACACATGTTAGCCTGTTTTCGCCTGAATATTATTAAAACTGGGTAAGTGTCCAGGGGCTCATTTGGGTCGTTTAAATTCGTGGCGAATGCATCTCGGCGGTGCCACATTTTTGCTCACCTGTCTACTACACCCCTGTGCACTCTCTCTCCTTATAAATCTTTCAAAGTGCGGAATGATGCGAGCAAGGTACGGCAATACCCCTCATGGCAATTCCGACGGCCGTTAGTGAGAGAATGACACTGTATGCGGAGGCCCGGTGTGTTTTACCTCGGAATGGCATAAAAAGCTTTAGTAAAACATTAATTGCCGACGTAATTATTATGAGTGTTGATGACAAGAGCTTTATTACACTGTATTACGGAAGTCGTTTTTTTAGCATCATATCATACAAACTCAGATGATGCCTAAAAGCACAAAATAATTAAAGCGAAATGGACACTTCCATGCTCATGTTAATAAAAATATTTTCAACAACCTTGTATCAACCACATACATTTTATTTAATAAACGCAGCACGTGTTTCTTCTACATCGCAGAATTTGTCAATTCTTTTATAAACATATAAATACGCCAACGTCATGTGCTTTCGTAATTTTTTACCATCGGAGATGTTATATAAACAAACTTTTCTGTGCAAATTATTATTATGCAACAATTATTATTATTTATTCTAAGTTTCTCTAAGTGATTTAAAAAATCTTATTAATTCCGCCAACTGAACACTGAAAACATTGGACAGTTTCATGATCTGGCGTAGTCGTTGCATTTTTATTTTACTCTCTTGTCACTATATTGTAAACTAGAACCTGATTAAAAGTACACCTAGTAAAGCTCAACCCGCTTCGGATAAATAAGTCGCTTGATTAAAATTACAACGATGAATTTCCGCTAAAGTCACCCAGAAACATGCTTTCCAGAAAGTTTATTCTATGATTTTATTGTGTTAAATTATACATACGCATAGAAGAATTGATTGAAATTTCATATGGTATATGTTTTATAGTTTGCATATTATTGATAAGTAATTATGTAATAAATAGTAACTGATACCATCGACTTGCTTAGTAGGTATCAACTAAAAAGATTTTGAGAAAATATTAATGTATTCTTAAATTTGATTATTTCTGAATCACATTTTAATAAATGGCTTTCAGAGTCTACATAAACATTTCATGATAATTATTTTTTGAATAAAATGCTGTATTTTATGCGTATTTTTTTACTCCTTAATACATCAATATCCTTATTTAAAATTAATCTCGTCTCCTTAAACTTATCTTAACTCGAGAAAATTTGAGCGCTTAAAAGCTTCCCTGTCGATAAAAGGTGAAAATGCATTTTTCATTTTCCATTATCAGTAATGTAAAATTTACAAAGCAGTAACGTCAATTTATGAAACGGTTTTTAAGTAGTCTAATAGTACCTACTTGTACATATTTCTTAAAATCATATGCCTGCCTAGCTGGTAGATTATTTCATTTTAAAAAATATGTTGCTTAACCACATTTATTATTATGCCTTTAATTTAAATAACGTATTATATTTTAAACTTACAAAGCATATTTTTATTACAGGGAAACGGAAAAAATTCATGCGCAAACATAAAATTAATATTCAAAAACTTTAATTAAAAAAAATGGGAAAAATGAAATTTTTCTTGGAAACGGAAATTGAAAAATCACCGGAATAGACCACTGACCATGACTTATGCTGAATATAATCAGTATTGACGAAAAACATGTGATTGCTTTTATATAAAAAATATGTAACTAATATTAATTTGAGCAGTTTATTTCTGTTACAATAAAATACAAAACAAAAAAATCTCATTTCGATTGCCAATTCTTCAAAGAACAATTTCACCATTTGACGTATATTTTAATAATGTTATTTTAAATATACGAGTACTTTGGTTATAACTATCGGCAAAATAAAATATGATGAGTAGATAGTTTGCTTTATTATTTTAAAAAAGCTGATTCATGAAATGTCACATAAGCTTAATATTCTTTTATTGAATTTTTGAACTTCACAAAAAGAGAACTATTGTATCATTCAAAACGATCTGTTGTTATCAAGAAGCAAGGAACAGTACCGTGCCCGCTCAATAAATTGTTAGAAAACACTGTCCTAATGGGATCTCTGTTTTATTGAGATGTAGCCATCGGAGGGTTTTCCTTTATATCGCCCTCCTAGCTGGCTTAGTTCCTCCGTTGTCTCGATGGAGCGATCCAGACCGAGGAAAGGGGCGTTATTGATTGCCCATTTACCCACTGTGTGTTGCGTCGGTATATATTTAAGCCCTCATTATTTCTAAAAGAAATGGTGCATGCGTGAAATTGCTATCAATATTAATGCATTTAACTTAACTGTTCTACGTGGAAACGTTTTTTTGTTTCTTCTTTTTGCATGTGAAACGAAATGGGTTGGATAATCCTAGTAATTTAACAGTGAAAGTTTACTAAATGGTTTTCATAGCAAACTTTTTTTTACTGGGCCTTGAGTAAAGTAATTTTGTCAGCCCTGCACAAGAGACCGGTTAGCTGCACTATAACCGTTGCTTCTATATCTGACAAGAAGTAGTGTTCGGATCGTATATTTCAATATCAACTACAAAATCATTCTCCAAAATCATTCTCCAAAATATATACATTTTTACAAAATATAAGAAGAGCTATCCTTCAATAGCGCGTAAACATATTTTTTTTTTGGAAAAATAGTTAAAAATCGCGTTAATTACTTATCCTGAGTCCTTAATTTAAACAATATTATGGAAGGCCCTTTGTTTGTCCGGTCAAATATAATTATTTTTATGCTAAAAGCAAATTACAGGATGGCGATCATTGTTTTATTTTTTTTCCCTTTGAAACGAAAGTCTTCGTTCGATTTAACATTATCAATTCGACAAACCATTAAACTTTTTTTTAGCTTATTGAGAAGGAAAAGTCTTGAAATGAGTAATAATTAATATACTATATAATTAATATATATTTAGAATAATACGATTAGGTACGTGGTATTATCATATTTACTTGCACAGTGTAGTGCATATAAACCAATTCGAACTCTGCCCCTAAAATACATTTTTTTTACAATCGCTGTCAAATATAATACCATCTATTACAGACTTTACTAATCAATCATTGTTGCACGTGATAATATGAAATTTGAAAAGGTGAGCTTAAATCGGAATATGAAATCATTTTTGATTATTCGTCATGATTGACTAGTTTGCATTTAATTTATATATGAAAATTATCTTATAAAAATATCAAAATTGTGTTTCTTTTTTAGAAAATCAATCAAAGTATAGAATTCAACGGACTAAAGAATAAAAAAAAAAGATCGATGCATAGCTAAAAGGGCGTGTCGCATATGACAAATCATTTTGTTTGATAAACATTGGTTGGCGCGAGCGTTTCGGTACCCTTGATCATTAAAAACAAATAACCAATTTAGTTACAGTCACAAAAAGTCATTCGACTTTATTTATATTGGGGAATAAAGACATTCTCGGGGTCGAATTACCCCATTAGGTCGCTGTCCCGTCAGCCACTGCCGCTCACGCACGCCTCAGGGATCGCCAACATTATGGACTGTCGAACGTAACTGTTACGGAGATTTAATCTACAGAATCCTGGTAACTTAGTTCATTAACATCAATGGATTTATCATACGTATTACTGTAGACTATTTAAATAGCTTTACTAGGTGTAAGACCACTTTTAAAACGTTGAAATTTATTAAGTATTTAAATACAAACATATATTTCACACGAATATAATCAATTATCGTTATATATGAGAAAAAAACATGATGTATGTTGATAACCATCGAAAGATTTCAAAACTTTTTAAAATGTAATATAGAACACAAAACCTTCAGATTAATATCAGTAAGACTAATATAATTAAATTTTAAGGATTTATAATTAAATTTTGTATCTGTGGCATGAGCCAAAATTATTCCTCGAAAGATCATAAATGAAAGCGCACACGTGCTGAAGTTTCTTCTTCTTCTGTTATATCTGCTCTCTATATGAAGTATATGTCTGCCACTCGGCGCCTTCTGGAATCACTGTCACCCGCCAGCTGTCTTGTATCCTCCAAGTCATGCCAGAATCCCTTAGTTCCACCGAGTACGTCCCACGGATGGTACCTGTTGGTCTTCCAGGACGTCGGAATCCCACCGGTTGGAATAAGAGACACACATAGTTCAGGTGCTACTGAAGTTTGCACATTCAAATATCATAGTCGTTATTGATTTTTAAATTATAAAAAATGCTGGACGCTATGCCAAATTGGTGAGAATTCGCTTGAAAGCTAATTTTTATGAAAATGTCAATCAGGATTTTACATTCTGGAGATCCATAAGCTTTACTTTTCGAGGCATAAATGTTTAATGGTAGGGAGAGAAAATTGCGATTAATCTCCTTATTGTAAAAAATGATTACCACATATTTCAAAAAATGGCGAGGAGAAGAACGTGGAATAGATGTCTTATTTCTAAAAAATGGATACTTACGTCTTGGCAAATACGAATGTATTTTAAACAGAATGCATAAAGCTCTATGAGGGTATGTGGCAAATGTATCATCATCATTTTCTTAAGACATGTGTAGATATTTGTATGCGATACAAAATGTTCATTAGTTTATTTTTGTAATGAATCATTTTGAACCACTGCTATTTTTGAGTTATTAATTACTAACATTTGCTCTGACAGGCGAAAGAAATATAACGACGCGCCTTTTCGGCTAATAAATATTTCGGCCGAGACGCAAATATAGCTTTCAAATATGAGTAAGAGAGACACTGCGACGTTGAATATGTCGAAGTAACATTTTTATTTAAGCTCTCTCCGGTTGTTTATTTCTTCTCATTATGTTTCTTTGATTTCTGTTTGTCAAAAGCTAATGAATTACCAGCGTACTGAGAATGGCACTCAATAAACTGCCTACAAACGAACTCTTCAGTTAAATGGAACTGAACTTTCAATATTGAATTTTTATTCGTTGCAATTTAATAATAATATATATTTTTTTTTATACCATATTCGCTCCCAACGTGGAGTATATGGAAATATATTTCACAGTGTGAAGATATCCACTCCGAAAGAGGAGTATATGGATCTCCGCAATGTGAAGACGTCGTGACTGATTATTTTTCACGAGAATTGTTTGTCAGGAAATTAGTCAACCCAATAGGCATCCAGTCCTGCATTTTCGATTTTTTTAAATCTCACAGGTGGGGATTCAATCCCGCATTCCCCGGATTGCTAGGCGCGCACGCTACAAACTACGCTACCCGAGAGAAAAATTTAAAATATGACTGTTAATATTTAATAAATAATAAACTTAATTAGTTCATTCCTTGACGCACTGAGTGCACTTACTAGTGCACGCTGAGAAAGATGTAGAATTAAAAATTCAATTGAAATAATGTCTAAATAAATTTTAAGCAGGGTTTGATAATGTATGTTCGATGTATAACGTTGTAAGTGATATAAGAAAATATTGTTAAAAAAACAATTAATTATTATTTGGTAGATTACTTGAAAGTCAGAATAGTGGGAAAAGTGTGCAAGTATTTTACAAATATTCAAACCTAGATAAGAACAGATATGCAATATTGATTGATAAAAAATAAGATTTTACATTTTTTACTGGAATCGTGGAATTTTTAGTTCATGAAGCTACTAAGTATAATTTATTATCAATATAAAGATATCATTGAATCATTTAATGTTGAAAGAGTTCATATTATGTATGTGACACATAAGTACATAATATTCCATTCAAAAAGGATGGTTAGATTGAAAAAAAAGCTTTTAAAAAACGGAATACTTGTTCCAAACTTTCGTAGTGCTTTGGAATTTGCACGCCGTTATAGTGAAGATATTCATTTACAGCCTAGACTCGATATTATATTTCATGAAAAAATAATTATTGAAGATTAATTTTAACAATTTTTGAAACTAGAAACTAGCGCAAATAATTATAAATTACAATATCCGATAGATTTAGTTGGATACACTTAATAATTAAATGCAGTATATTAATTGATTAATTGTTAATATACCGTAGTAAAATGAAGTTTAAGCAACTAAATATACATACTTCATTTCATTCGTCGTTTTTTTACACAAAATGCACTTTGTAGCTGTATTAAAAAACAAAAATGTGCAATTGAAAGCAATAACTTACTGCCCATAATCACCACATAAGCCTACGATTCCTTCGTAGTAAGCACGCTTGTTAATTAAGTTTTTTATAACCATTGAAATAAATTTATTTTTATTTTAAACGCAATAAAATCCGCCAATGTCTGGCTTAGTCAGAATAAAGAGGGGGACTTCATTGTAGCCTGGCCGCCGTTACTGAAAATAAAAGCTTATTAAAATTGAAAAATTCGTTGACACACAAAAAGAAAAGTTATTACCATTGTTGTTTGATAATTTTTATTACTTGATTTTCTAGCGTTTTTATTTTTCGTGCGATATATTTTCTCGGTGCGGGTCCGTGGAAAAAGGTGCTGTATTTAATGAGGATAGATCGAGGTGTGCGAGTAATGTCCTCATATTTTATTTAAAAATAAATGAAGAAAGAAGCCTATGGTGATAATCCTAATGCTCATATTTATTTTATTTTTATAATCATTCAAACTTTTATTGGCTTCCATATAACCTCATTATAAGCTTTTAATCAGTTGTGCTTTTTTATATATTTTATTCATCGTTAAGATACCATACCGACTTGCGCTGGTTTTTTTTATCATATTATTATCGCAAATACTGGTTGTCAGCCAATCACTCAATTTATAATACGCCGATAAAGTTTAAATAATGCTATGCAGCCACACAGTGGCGTAGATACCGTGGAGCGGTTGGATGAGTTGCTCCAGGAGTACAAATCGTGGGAGGAGGGGCCGGAAATTTAGAAAGTATAATATGTTATTACTATTTTACTTGCTCCAAAGCGCTGGATATGTAGCTACGCCACTGCACCCATACAGGTGATTCCCGAGAAACTCATATGTCAAATACACGTGCTTATGCTCTTTACTTGACAAATAAAGTGTGGTATTTATGATTTTCATTATGTGAAAATTTTCTTTGCAAAGTTTGCTTAAATCATAAAGCGTTTCGTTGGTTTTAATGCTGTAAGTATTATAATCTACCAATATTTTTACTTTATATAAAATACTATACTTAATTATATTTTATAAAATTAATTTATTGATTAAATATTTTCATGGATTAACCATATCGACTTTGTTAATACCATAAAGTCAGTAAAGAAATATTTGACTTGAATTATGATAAACATGTAGCAATCAGTTACTTGTTATAACTGCAGAGATGAAGATAGGCGTGGAATCTAGAATTGGAAAGCGACTTACTTAGTATAAAATAGAATGGAATATAGGTGTGCAACATATTGTTATGTTTATGTATTATAGTTAAGTTGACGTTGGTATCGACAGAATCTCCATGTCCGCTCTGTAAGCGGAGTATATCGATTTCTACAGTATGAATATCCGTTTCAGAAATGGAGTACATATTATATCGATTTCCGCAATGTAAAGGCTTGTATCCCCAGTGTTTTCGTTATGAATTTAGTAAAATAGCATACTTTGTGTATAATGTAATTCAATAATACTGCAATAAAAATACAATACATGCTTAATTGTAGTAAATGGGTGTATGTAGAATAGAGTACGTAAATTTGTTATTCTATTGAATAAATTAAAATCAAAACCGATTGTTTAAAATATGAACAAAGGTATTTTAACTCACTAAATCTGTAAAATACAATGAACGCTTTTTTTGTATAAATGATTATACACGAGCCAGCAGCTATTTGAAATGCATAATAACATAAAATGACGCGTCGCAATGGATGGAATCCTTTCAAAGCGTGCCCAAAAAGCATTGACACAAAACATTAAATTTTACATTCACACAACCGTAACTAACATACACACACCAAATTATTCGCAGTCCACCGTGTAAGTTACTTGCACTATGAATTATTTAAACATGTAGATTTTTTTATATCTACACACCAGATAAAGCATGATAATGTACTCTTATGGAGCTTGTTAACATACACCATCATGGAAAATTATTTACTCAAGTACTCGTAGTTAAGGTCAGGGATCGGTAATTTCCGGCCCGTGGGCCGTATAAGAACCAACTATTTGGCTTGGTCCTGCCAAGACAAAAGTAAATTGGATACGAATTTCAATAATTATACATTGTTAATATTGTTAGTTACAATTAAAACGTCAAATTTCATTTCAAAGCATCAATTTAAAAAATGGACAATACTTTATTATTGATAAATGGATAGGCAGTCAGTTTATCGAGTCGAATCGTTTACAATTTAGTCGATACATTTTCATGTCCCGCAAATAATATTACAAATATCTAAATGGCCCTTGGAAAAAAAGATTGCATATATATGTTCTAGAATCTAGAATGTTTACAGCAGGGGTAACCAATTTTTTTAAGAAACGGGCCGAATTGAAATTTTTAGTAACGCAGGCTGAACGAAAAGGAATCTCATTGAAATCCCAATAGATTCTAGTAGGATTTTAATAAGAATATTGTCGTTGGCCTATACATGGAAGTTTTCACAACAAAACAACAATTTAGAATCTTTGTCGTATTTTCTCAACTAAATCATAAAATTTCAAAATAAAAATCTTATATAAAACGATTATAAATAAAAGTCGGCAGACGGATGAAAATCTTTGTAGATTCGAGACTACAGGGTGGACCGGTAGGTGGACCGGTAGGTGGACCGCCAAAGTGGTCGAAATAACATTATTGGCGGTCGAACTATGCTAGAGGGTAGATTTTCTGTTTTTTAAACATAAATAAACTGCTAAAAAATAAAAACATGGCGGTCCATGGTCTAAAAAGTTTGGCTACCCTTGATTTATAGATATATATATAGAGATTTGTGCCGTTGCCTGCACATTTCTAGCGGGTCGAGCAATAGTTATTATTAATGAATTCATTGATTTTTTTTATCTACCTGTCTGAAAATTCAATATAGACGATGAGTAAATAAGCAGATGTGTCATGCATAAAAAAACAAATGCACTTTATGAAAGATAATACACAGTCATTATATTTTTAAAATTCATTATTTACTATACTCGTGTTGGAATACGTAGAGCGTTAAGCTTATAATACATTTTAAGACCTCTTTTGATATGAAAAATAATTCAATTGAGACAATTGAAATTGTTTTCAGAAACAAATATTATTTTATATACACCTATAAAATGACAAAGATTTATGAGACCACTAGACACAATTAAAATGTATCATGGTTTCGAAGAAATGCGACGTGTCATGTACCTATTTTAAAAATATCTATTCTTTTGCTTTCATTTTCAAAACGTGTTCCAAGAATTCTATTTCCTTCTGATGTTCTATTGTTTCACAAGAACAAGATATTGTTTCTCAGTTTCATTTTCATAGCATGTGTGTGTGATTATAATATAATATGCCGTAATGATTGTATTATTGTTAAATATTTACATACGTATATTAGAAAATGATTTAAACATTTTAATATAATAGAATTTATGAAAATTATAGTAGTTAAAAATTAAAAAAAAGTTTTTTGTCCCCCACTTATGTTGTTACATTCATCTGGTTTTTAGCTACAGATGTATTCATTTTATGATTACGTTTTCAGATATGCTCTCAGTATCATCACTCCATTTGCTTCGTTTTTATTTTTGTCATGTATTTTGACGTATACAACGTTTGTTATTTCTATGTATACATTCATGAATCGCTTGGCTTTATTAGTTGCGCGCCAGAATCTTGCAGCTGCATAAAAATTATTTTTCCACTGTGTATCCAATATCCAAGACTTATTCTGAATGTATTGAGTGATTGATTGACCGGAAAGTATCGTAACAATTTGTCGAAATAAATCTACACTAATCTTCTAATCAATAAGGAATTTTAATCAAATCTATAGGATTCGTATTTCAATTTTAGTATAGTAAAAGTTTTCGAGAGACTCCGAACATTCATAGTTTTTGTCAACGTTTTGACGATGTCTTAAATTTGCGCCTGGGTACTTCTTAACTAACCACAGTGGTTACTAAATTCATATGATGTAACGTTATATAATTTCTTTAATTAATATCACTCATGTCCTACGCTAGCGTAAGCGAGTTATTAACCTTGAAGCATTTCCGTATGGTTACGATTTTAAGCAAAGATATTTAAAATTTTGTAACTTTCGACCTGTTTCGAATGCAAAGCGTTGGAACGAAAGTTATTTTTTTGACTGTTTCCGGTCACGATTTATTCTACACAAAATAACGATTACGCACAGTTATTACACAAAATAAAACAAACCAAAAAACACGCCCCGTCACAAATTCAAAAGAAAGATATTTGGGCATAGATAATTCGTCTGCATAACCTAGCGTTAAACCAAAACCGGGTCATTTATTACTTGATTACCTGTACTATGAGTTCTCAATATACATCTGTGAATTAATTTTAATGTAGAACATAAATACTTAGTTATTAAAAACAAATTATATTAAAAAATTACTATTTCCGGCAGAAAAAAATATACTGGTATTTTAACATATAGAAATATGTTGATAAATTTTCCATACTCTTCGCATAAGTTAGTATACACAAATAATGTTATTTAAATTTGAAATATGTATATTGTATAACGTATTAAATTTCGAGAGTGCTTTCATTAACACATTAACTAGTCAGTTAAACTTAACATTAACACTAAGTATTAGTTCAAGCTTAAATTGCTAATTATTAAATGCAATAGTTTTATTTGTTTTGATATTTGAATTCGTGCTAGGCTTTATGATCCATGCCATCTTACAATTAAGAAGATATTAATGCGATTCAGAAAAATCAGACTCTACATCTGTGACATAAATGGCTATTTTTCAGAATACAACATTTTTAATTATTGTATGACTTTGATAAAATAAAGTTTAAGCGATGCTATTTTTATTGGCTAGGTAAGGTGAGGTTATATTGAATATAAACTGATACATTTCGGCAGTGCATACACTGACTACTGCATGCATCATCGAATCGAATTCACACTTAAACTGTAACATTTATAGGATTCAAGCAATAGAAAAAAATGCATTTCACGTACCATTGCGTATTTTTTACCATATTTTGGTATTTTTATGTGAAACTTACTAATATCTCTGATCTAACAAAACATTTTATGATTATAATTAAATTCTTATTTGTACTTTAGATAATGAGCAGTGTTCCAGAATGAGACATTTTAAATTTGCCGCATTTTATTGCATTCACATTAATGATGGACCAAATTTCGCGGATAAAAATAGCGGCAAATTTTACATATAAGCACATTTTTGGATATCCTATACTATCGCGTACATATTGATTAAGGTCGACAAACTTCAATTTAATATATTGGTACATATTTGAATAAGATAATTTCAAAAGAAATTGTAACATATATTTAAATTACAGGCTATTTGATCAATAAGATTTATTTCCAAACAAATTATAATTCAAGAATATCCAACCGTATTTTCTATAGAAGACAAATCTGATCTGAACATATATGTTTTTTGACTTATCGATAAATATTCACGATAAGGTCTAAAGATTTTTTTTTTAATCTTCTACTATTTCCAGCTTCCGGTTACTCTTTTGATGTCTGAAGCTTAGTTTACTTTATAAATGTAATTTTTAAATTTATTGTTATTGACTAAATTTATCTTTATTTTACAGGTGAGACTCAACGATCATTGGTATAGTGAGCTACTTTAGAAGTAAGTTTTCTTTTTAACTTAGCATAGCTTTCGAAATACTGTTTGTAACAGGATTGTTTGGCGAAGGTGTGTGTATTAACACTTAAAAATATTTTGTGTGAGTAAAACCAATATAAAAAATAACAAATATTGAATGAGAAAATAATCCATCGAAAACGTGTGCGGATGAGAATATTGTGTAAACACAAACAGATATTTAAGAATAAAGGCATTGTGATGCAAATTTTTAATAGCTGATATCAAATACCTGGTACCGCGATGTATTGTTTATTTGCAGAATTCCCAGTAGACCGTATTTGAAATTATTTGAAGGGGGTTTACCTCATTTCGTATGCGAAAACAAAAGGTATGGCCCATAGAAGCTTTAAGGGCGAGAATGAAATGAAAACGAGAGATGTTTTGCAGAGGAACATGGTTACATATTCAGAAAGCATACCTTAGCTACCTACAAATTGCTAGCCTCCAGCTAGTTTAACTTGAGATGGAGCGATTTTTTTAAGCTTATATCAGAGTTATATCATCTTTTAAACATCAAAGCTTTAAGCTCAAAATATATAATATTGTATAATTTAATATTGTCTACGAATATAAGCCTATTTAACGAAGTTTTAAAACATATTATACTATAATATGAGCGCCCAGAATAGATATACCATTGTAAATAATTAGGCAGTAAATGTCACTTTTGAAATGTGCACAATCAAACAAACAATAAAGTGGGAAGACAAATTGAAAATTATAATTTGATGATATTACGTACAAAAAAAATTATTCGCGCGCATTTTACAAGACAACACAATACTTTTTTCATTTTATTTGCATAACAGGATATCCAGAAAGCGATGTTTATTGTAATCAAAATTTCCAATTAAATACGTATTCATTTATTTTAGAGACCAAAATTGAAAAATGTATAATAAACAATGGTCAATGAAATCGGTGTTTACTTTATGCAAATTTATAACGTTCAAGTTTTAAAAAAATCAAAGTAATTTAATAGCTCGTTAACGAATTAACCATGGCACTAAATTCACTTCAAAAATTGCA
>JAGVSQ010002857.1:0-23295 GCA_022683975.1 Rhyacophila evoluta | reverse complement strand
AGACCAATATTAGCAAGAGCGGCAGAGTTATCAATAAGACCACGCATAAGTCGAATAAAATGCGTCGCCAAATAGATCATATGAGAATGTATCTCCTATGATAGATGAGATTGCATTGGGTCTTATGAGATAGTTATAAGCAGTCTTCTAACCGTGGTTCAGTTTTGAAACTGCAATGGAATTGGAGAATTACAGTATGATTCGAACAGGTATCATGAATTTTTTTCATAGAATTTTTATTTAATTATGTCTGTTTCCAGAAGAGTGTGGGGGAATGGAGTGGCAGGATGAGGAAGAAGTAGTCTTAGAGAAGGAGTATGATTGCATCATCTGCAACACTACTTCACCTAGCACAGAAACTAATCCAATTGGCCTTGTTGTCTTACTTCAGGTTAGTTGTCAACTGAATTGACTGTTTTTGCTGTTACCTTCATCAAAGTTAGTCGCTAATGTGCTGTATCTAGTCTGTGATGTACAGATGTTATATTACTATGGCCGTATGTATTTTGATAACCAGATAATTGCGCACAAGACAAATGCGCACCGGAAGAACGCTCACAAGACATCAGCACACAGGATAAATGCTCACAAACGCGCACGAGACAACTCTGCACACATGAAACCACAAACAGTGAAATATTATGATATTTTAAACTGAATTTACAACAGTCAAGTCGTAGCTTATTTTAAGTATAATGGGAATATCTAGTGTAGACTTGTAAAATTTCCTTCTTGTCTTTTTATTAGATATATGAAATAAATTAATCCATTTTTGTATCATAAAACTACAGGAAGTGGAGGTGGATCACATGATTATCAGAAAAATGTTTGTCTTAACTTTCGTTACAACAAATTTGGAAGTAGTAAGAACTAAAGGAGTTTACTTATGGTAGGCACACTTCAAATTGTTGTGCTATGATTACGCCTACCGTCATTGAGAACAATATGTTCACTTGCGGTGTATGTATTGATCATATGTCACCCTGAAACACCTAATTAATAATATTGCGTGACGTTTCGCAGTCGACTTCAGTGGTGGGGCACAGAAGAAAAGCAAGTGACCGGACTGCATTGGCACTTAGTGATGCAGAACGCAAGAAACAGCTGCCTCCTAGAGATAATACCCTTGCTGCTGACCACTGCAGGAGACATCACGAGATGGATCAACTTTTTGATAGTGTGAGTATCTAGTATAACAAATGAAAATATTACTAAAAAGACTGGCCTAGTGTTGATTGGATAAGTTTTGATTTTGTTACTTAAAAATATAAAAATATGGATTTCTGTTGAAAATGAACAATGTTATTTTCACACCATACAGCTGAAATCCTGCTATGAAAATTACAATTACACTTGAAATTTAAATAAATTTCAAGTCAAGCATTTTTAAAATATTTTTATGGAATTTTAAGCAATAATTGGTTTTGATATACATACATAACTTAAAGAATAAGTTATTTCTACGGGAGGGATGTGTAACGTGTGTTTCCTTTTTTCAGGAATCGTGGTTAGTGTCAGTGAACGTGGGCTGGGAAGGCGGAGTACATGTGCAGTCGTGTGGTCATCACGTCCACTTGGCCTGTCTGCAAGCCTATCTTCGGTCTCTTACCAACCCTCAGCGGCCCCATAACCTACACATCGATAGGTAACATATAATACTTTACTTTTCTCCTAGAATATGTGAATTCATTTGTCTATACTTTTATTTGAATTGTATAATATGTATGTAATTCCTTATTTAAGAAATTGTTTTACTTTATATATTCCATTTGAGCGAGAATAAGTCTAAACAGATATTATTGAGTTGTGTAATGTATTTGTATGCATATTTACAATATGATGATAAAATTTAAACAGTAAGATTGAAAATGTGTGTCTGGTACTCACAACTGTAGAATCAAAATTCGATATAATTATTCTATATGTTAGTGAATCATCGCATTTTAAGAAAAAAAGAAGTCTCAGTATATTCTCTACTTTAATAAAGCAATGGTATGGCAGTGTAACTTTGTCCAACAAGAATAAAAGAATGGTTAGTGCAATCTACCTCCGAAGACAACATTCAGCGTTGGATATCGCTCTGTATTAAAAATGCTCAAAACAAATGCTCTGAAAATTTCAATAGGATTTGCCTCTTTCAAGCCATCTAGAAACAAGATGATATAAAGATATTGAGTATATTCACTGGCCACTGCCGTTACCTGTAAAGAATTTTAGAGGCTACAATAGATTACAATAATCAAATTGCAATATCAGTTTAACAATACAATGAGTGTATAAATAAAAATATTTGTCTTTATTTGGTTCTAGGGGTGAATTTCTATGTCCTGTATGCCGTCAATTAGCCAATTCTGTGTTGCCTCTTTCCCCGCAACTTGGTCGGGCCAGTTTAGCTCGTTGCCAGCCTCCTGACACGCCTACACTTATATCTGAGATACAAGCCTTTCTCAAAGACTACCAAAGGCCACCGGTTAGTAGTCATTTTTATTTTACTTTCATTAACTGTAATGATATGATAAAATTGAACATAATAAATTTATCAATTTTTTTGTAAGTAACGGTTTATATGTAACGTGAGGCAAAATTATGTGTTGGCGTTTGCAAGATTTCACCGAGATAAATTGGAAAATGAGTATTGTATTCACACAAAAATATTGTATATATTTGAATTATTATTTTTATTAAAGATAAATATCTGATGTGAAATATTTAGCAGCACAGATGTCGAACATGATTTATTTGTTTGCAAACTTTGAAAACAAAATTATAACTCGAGCATCAGTGGAAGAGAAAACTGTCGGTGTTCTGGCTGCTACTAGTTTTCTTTGATTGCCTGTTTTAAGCTAGTTAAATAATTATAATATTTAAATTTTTTAGACATCTTCGAATCTATCGGAGGCGATGGGCAAGGCAATGGAAGACATGACAAACTCCACACAGCTGCGATTTAAACAGCGCGGAACGGCTCCCAGCCACCAAACATTGTTCTTATTTGTGTCATCCATTGCCAGAACCAACCTGGAGGCAGAGCTTGTCCAGCGAGGTGGAACACTTATAGCATCTTCTCCAAGGTATAAGCCTCGGAGGGACTGTATTGGTGAGTTTATTTTGTTTACTAGACCATATGTGGCAATTGACAGATACATTATTAACATGCGACTATGAAGTCATTACTAAATAATAAATTGACAATATGCTTGTATCTGTTTTACTTGTGTTCATTTTATAGGCTTTATAGTTTAATTTATTGACCTCAAAATATGTATAGTTCTATTGTCAAACATTGCTATTAAACCACAAAGTTTTGTGTAATAAATAATAGATTGAAGAATGCTTTAAGTAAAATAAAAGAATGAAAGTTTTAATTTTATTATGTATTGCAAATTCTTGTGTAACAATATTATTATGTGATAAAGTTTAGTGATCAGTTGTTAGAACAGAGAGGGTCTCATTGAGTCATTGTGTTTTCTCTTCGGTCTTAATAGTATTAAAAATAGTGTTATAACTGAAATAGCTATTGGCAAAACTTTTCAAAATTTGTAGAATATAGTTCAGTGTAATTAATCAATCAACTATTGCTATGTAATTTGTGATAAGCCTGGTAAAATTTTGTTACACATTTGTTATTTCACTGTTTTCACTCCCAATGATCAGATAATGGTCCACTGGAAATATCTGTACCTTTGAATGTGTGCACCCACTTGACATAGTCTTTTAGATGAAGAAAATTGTTGAATAAGTTCTTGGTCGACACGTCAGCATCCGCGATAAAATCTAGTTCAATGAAATAATTTGATTATTACAGAATTACAAGTTTTTGATTTTTATTTTTATTCTAGTTCCATTGCTGCACGTTTTGGCCGTCCACGCCTGTGTATTGGCGCAATGGCCCGCCAGTGACTGGTGGCAAGAACTGACATCTGGTGGACTGCCCGGAGAGGATAGCTCTCTAGTTGGAATTCAACCAAACGAGTTAGTAGTGGCTGGAGCAACCTCAGGAACTACACGCCTACCGTTTATGCTGCGGGATCCTGTCGCTCTACTCATACACTTCTTGCTGCTGGCACCATTGCATTTGGAGCTGCGTAAGTCTCAAAAAAAATTTTTCATCTGTAAATTTAAAAAAAGACTCCTTAATCCTATTTCATATAGTGATTTTTGTATCCGGAAAATCAGTTGAAGCCATCCTATTTTGTAATGTTTATAGAGAAATTTTATCTATTGTTCATAAATATCTAATTTACTTGCTTGTCAAATATTGCCCTGCTATCTTAGAATTTTATAGTTTTGAAGCGTGGTTGCCGATCATAATATTGTTATACTTGATGCATATTTTTTTTATTTCTTGCAGCATATCTGACATGTATGATTCGAGTGCTGTACAACCTAACGTACTACCAAGTTGTGGCCCAGCTGCTTCCAGGGATGACAGCTCGGCAGCGGGAATGTCTTCGAGTCAGAGGTGTCAATGAATCTCATCTGGTGAGGGTTGTTACCCTATTATTAACCACTCTGAACAATTCACAGCTCCTCGAAGATGAGGACAGCTTTGACGAAGCATCCACATCTTCTGCTCCGGACACAGCTGGTAGTGTGGACCTCAGTTCCATGGAGAGTCAAGTAAGTATGATTGAATTAAAAGGTAGTTAGTTTTTTGTATGCACATTTTGTATAATGATGGCATAATCTGCAAACCAGATAACTCCACCCATAGTCTAAAAACCAATTTTGATACCATTTTTTCCAGCTTCAATTTTTCTGTTGCACACAAAATTCTTTAACTTAGGATAATCATACTGGGCCATACCTGAAACGATTAAAAGCATAAAACCTTTACCCTGAATTAATATTCGTATCAACCCCCAGCAACTGGCCTACTAAGCCTATCAGAAATTTTAAATGGCTAGAATAAAAGTTAACTGTTGTATAATAGTATTACCACTTGTGTGTTGTATGCTGCAATTAACTAAAATCTACTGTATAACAATGCATTAACAAGATTTAATGTTATACCACTAATACTGTATATATAATTCCAGGTCCAGCAACTATGTCTTCCATTCTTACGAATTGCTTCATTACTGAGGCATCATCTATATGGGGAGGAATTACCAATTATTTCCACTTCTCAGGATGAATTTTCACGTCTAGTCTTTTACTTAGAACTTGTCAGTGATGGTAAGTCCATATAATATACTCATGTATTATATATCGCGAGCACTTTGACTTTTTGGATTTTGTAAAATATAGTTCTATCAAGTAAATGCTATCTTAATTAACATTTAATAAAAGACACTCGATATTTTATCTTAGGATGTAATCATATTTTCATATTTTAGATACGCTGTCATTGCCATTAGAAGCAGGTAGCGCTTTACACTGGGGTTCCACTGATGGCATGTGGAGTGAGACGGCAGTAGGGACTCGCTGGGCACTGTCTCTGTCTAGCACAGCCTCGCGTTGTCCTTCTCCTACCCGCAGGCTTCTTATGCAGCATCATCCGTGGGCGCAACCAGCTTTACTCAGGCTTCCCAGAGAATATGACAGGCTTTTCACTGTAAGTTTTAATTTTACCAACATATTTACCACAGTCTTCAAGATTATTACATTTAATAGATACGCTAGATATAGTATGCATACTCATTGAAAGTTGTCTTATGTAGTTTTATAACAAGAACGCCTTATGAATTTCTAAAATGACCTATTATTGATCGAACTTATTTCTTGCTATGCTATTATATTCGTATCTGTATGTATCTAACAGTATGAAATCTATGTTAATAATATGCTAATCGATCCTGTTTTATTTGAATAGAAGAATGTTAAATATATTTTTTGTTTTCAGTATTATCATGAGCGGATTTGCTCCCAGTGTGGCGCAGTTCCCAAAGAAGCTTCTGTGTGCTTGCTCTGTGGTACTGTAGTTTGTCTTAAACAACAATGCTGTCGACAGCAGGACGTCTGCGAAGCTGTTCAGGTTATTATCATTTTACTATTTCTATCAGCTCCACAAGCCCAAATGCCATAGCTGTATTACTACATGTATGAGTTTTATATTTGCATCTCACTTATGGAAGTTTACATGGATGTTCATTAATAAATCTATTGTTTGTATATAAATTGACATTAATGTTATGTTACACTTTGTCCAGCATCTAAACTGATAATGTAAATTTATCAAAATTTTACGGTAATTGAATATCAGTCCTACTAATCATGTTGATGTTTGATTTTATCTACACTTAACAACCAACTTAGAACTAAAAAAATATTATCGATTATTATCATAGTTATTGCAATTGTCACGAGAAGTTTGTTTCTCATAATCGATTACTATTTGTTGTTTAACTCATTTGTATCACTGATATTTTACAGCATTCAATTGACTGCGGAGGTGGTACCGGAATATTCCTGGTGGTGACTTCCACTTACATCATCATCGTGCGGGGCAGGCGAGCCTGTCTTTGGGGCTCTCTCTATCTTGACGATTATGATGAGGAAGACAGAGATCTTAAGTGAGTATAGTATTTTCGCGCTCCCACCCACTATTCTGTTGATTTCTCAGATTAATGAATTTACACATATTTGGTGTGGTTGCTATAAGCATAGATTTTAATTAGTACTCATGTTAATACTAATTATTTAGAGATATATTATATATTCTAATGTTCATGTCATCTCGATCTATATTATGTTAGGGTGACCCGGTATTAATGTCATGTTTTTCATTATGCAATATTGGAGGCAGTCTTCTTTAGTTTGTTGACCTGTAAAAGGCATGTTAGGCAAATGAAGTAAGATCAACTGTATTGATATATTTTGATTCCAAACTAACACAATTTTATGATAATAGCATTTCTGATTTAGGCAACAGATGGCAAAAAGTGATTGGAAAAGTGGGAAATAATATTGTATAAAAAAAATTGCAGCAAATAATTAAAAGTGTATGTTTTCAGTTTTATTGAAAATGTGATATTAATACAGGGCCCCCTAATATTATAATACAATGATTATGTTTCCAGGCGTGGTAAGCCTTTATATCTGTCAGAAGACCGTTTCGAGCTCCTGGAGCAACAGTGGCTGGCACATCGCTTCGACCACACCAAGAGGACGTGGGTGTGGCATCGTGATTCGCTCTAAATACTCTGCCTCCCGACCACCATTTGCTAGTCTTACAACTGCACAACCTCATCCAACCATCGGGCTAGTCTATCAATTAACACAAAACTACTTATTACAACAAAAATAATATTGCACTGTTTTTCCTCATCGATGGATATGCACGACGCCTTTGAATAGAAATATTTAAATTTCACTAAAAATTTCAACATTCATTTAGTTATACTCGATATTCTACTATTGATATATCGTCGCTTTAGAATTGGTTAGTCAAATAGACCAACCTTCAAATGTAAGAGGTGAAAAACAAATTTTATTTAAATACACACAGGTATATTTATGATAGTATCTGAGCTATTTTTTAAAACCATATGATTACTGCATTATAGGAGAATAGAATTACAGTATATACTATTGTATAAATTATGAAATTAATTAAAAATACGTTTGTTTTTCAAATCACGCTCCATGGATACACGATAAATCAACCCTTAACCGACGATATGTTATCACTTGCATAGTTCTATTTCTCTTGTAAGTTTTTATTGGTCCATCTAAAATGATTTTGAATAAATCTGAAACGGAAAAGACATAATATTGTGTACATTCTGATAAATCTTTGGATAATTATTTTAAAATCGTAATTCTACTAAAAACAAATCCAACATATTGTCTTCTAAAATTAAAGCCTAAATACTCGTACAAACTCTAAGATATGAAATACATAGATATTATGGAGGTGTGTACGAAAAAGTGAATTATAGATTTAAGAGGCGGTTTTAATATTTTTCTGTGCATATCCATTGTCATACTATATGCCTAAATCTCATTTCTTTGTTGCAATTATCAGAATTCTGGTATATTTGTGTTTCTGCTTCTTCAATTGAATGGTGTTGCTAGTATTTAATTCAGTGGTATGATAGTAATTTTATCAAGTATCACTGCTTAATCACAATAAAAAAATTAAAACAATTTAACAAGAAATTATGGCTAATTTTTATAATTCTATTTTTAAATAAAACAATTTGACAATGCATTTCATAATTTTCTTAACTTTAAAGAGGTTTTTATTTTCTTCAAAAGTCAACTATTTCATTTTTACAATTGTTTTGAAATTCCGTATTAATTTTCTCAAAATTATAAAAAAACGGGAGGCTTAAATAATTGCATTAAATTATAATTCTCTGGATGAATCAATTCATTAGTTACTGTTTTTGTTGTGATACCATCATCGGGACTAATTCAACCTATAATTGTAATTTAATATAGTTATTCAGTTGTTATAAATTGAGGAGAGTTCTAGTAAGAAAATGCAGATTCAATTTAACACAAGATATATTGATGCCATGTCTAGTTTGGTAACAAATTCGAATATTGCATCATTGAATAATATATCATTGGAAATAATTAAGACTGAAATGATAAAACTATAATTGGTTTATTTTACTATCGCACCACTGAATTATTTATCGGTCATTCAGGATTACGAAATGTAATTATCCGCGTACAGCCTAATGTTACAGTGTGATATTTAACTCTGAATAAAAATTAAACTATAGTAATCCCTTGATATTAATAGATTTTAAACATTGTTTATAAACATTTTAAACAACAATTTTGTATTATATAAAAAAATATTAATATTCTTTAAATGATGCCTTTTCATAATATAACTCAATAATGAGGGATTACTATATATATTGAAATTGTAATATCTTTCTGATACTTTTTATGTGAACGAAACATTGAAACTAAAAAAAAATATATTGAGTACCATTTTAAGATTTTTTACCCTCATACGCAAGAAACAATTTTTGTATGAAAGATGTTAAAGTAAATCTGAGTAAGTTTAGACTAAAAGAAATTGTAAAAGGAAAAAGTAATAAAGATAAATATTCATTTATCATTTTACTGTGCGTGTTAATTATTTGAAGATTACAGTCGAAATATAATGAAAAATGCGTAAATATTTAACAAATTGTTTAGTACTTTTGTCAAGATTATTATACTGATAATTAATTGGTCAAAGAGCAAAAATAATTCACTGCAATACTTTTTTCATATATTTACTGTTCTTTATCTGGTTTCGGCTTAAAATAATCTGTATTTTAATGAATTTCCTCATAAATAAGCTTATTTTGCTTGTTTTATCTATAAAATTTATTTTACTTGTGACATTATCAATTACAATCTTGTAATCCTATGGCCACAACATGATAACCGAAAAACTTCAGTCTTGCACTCTGTTTCTTTCAAAGACTAACAGTTATGCAAATATTTGTTTAAAAACTTACGAAATAGTCCTTAGATAGATAAGAATTGAGCGATTGATTATTTTAGCGATGAATTTGGGGGGAATGTGATACACAAGTAAATGTATCATGTATATTGTGATTTTTTAATGCTTCAATTAAACTATTAATACAAGCTTCCCTATTGAATAGTTATTGATTTATTGTATGTAATTATTATATAAATATATAGTAAGGGAGACTTATTTTTATGGAATATTCTGTATATATTATATAATATGAATGCTGAAGGTTTTATTTATTACGAACTTTAGTTTTCAGTGAGTTTAATTAACTTTTGACTTTATTTTTATAAATAAATTTTTGAAGCCTCGTGTCAGACAAAATTAATTAACTGATTTATTTCATATCGATCTTAATTTATATTAATCAAAGACTTTTAAAAAAATGGTATTCGATAATTAATACGTCATTGTTTTGGAAAAATAATATAGTCAAACTTGATTTTTACAGGAGTGGTTGCAATGAGATCATAACTCTATCAATGAATTATACATGGTAACACGTTGGAAATCATTCAGTATAAATATTCCATATATATTGTGTTAAAAATCAAAGCACAGTTCTAAGAAAAAGAAAAACTGTCGATGTTGACTTAGATGTTTTCTTTTTGTTATAGATGCATAAATGTGAAGCATAAATCTCACTTATTGGTATACAGGTATTCATATCTTATGATTTGATTTAATTAGTACAAGATATCGCTTGAAATTTAGGTGACTTTACACTCCACCATTGTTGTCAGGGCTGATGAATAGGAAACCTTTGGATTAAACCATGAAAAAATATATTAAATAGATATGTAGCTATTACTAGATTTTAATGTAGATTTCTGTGTTTGTTATAAATCAGGTTTGACTATAATGTATATTTTTTAAAATTATTTTTGGCATAAATCAATTTGCTGAGTTATTTCATTTTGAATCTATATGGTATAAATACTATGTCATTTATGTTCATTTATCATATGAGGTACAAAATATACCGTGTACAATTTATACATATTGTACTGATTCAAATGAATAATGGAAAATCAGAATTTTTGAATGTGGCTTATGTCTTGATATTTTTTGTGTCATTTATGCATTGGCAAGTCATTTATATATATATTTTGTTTTTGAAAAACAGGTTCTTGCTGTACCTATTTTAATTAAGCGTGCATTAATATAGGTACGTAAAAAAAATAGTTGAAAAGACTGTGAACACTGCTTTGTTGGATACCTTTTTGAAGGGATATTATTAATTATGCTTAACGGCAACACTGGTGAAATAAATAATTGACAGGGTTACACACGAAAAGATCTATCGATGGCGAGTGTTGCCACTAGATTTTAAAATATATTCTGTGTCCTTGCTATGATAGGCATATATTTATTTATAGATGAAAGAATAAAATATTTAAATTTGATGAGCTAAATAATAATAATGTAACGTGCCTAAATGCCAAATTTATTGATAAGGTGAAAATTAATCGGTTACACATGCCCAGGTTTTAAACTTCTATTCATTTGGTAATTCGTGTTGTGGTCAGTTTTTTTTTTAACTTTTAATATTGTGTAATTCACTTATTGATACATTTCTTATAAAAACTCTTACTTTGTCATTTTCTGGCTGGCTTTATCTTTCCAGTGTTTTTTTTTTTTGTTAATTACATTGATATATTATTTAAAATACTTATTTTTAACAAATTACTGTAAAAATAATAAAAATAAAAGACAGAATATGCACTTTTAATAAAGCTTTTGTTTAATAGCTTTTTGCTCAATACATTTGAGTTACCAGTATCCAATAGCAAAATAAATTTTTAATTTTAATAATTCACCAAACTGCAGTAAAAAATACTTGCCAAATGAATAGAAATCTGCATTTTGTATTAGAAAAATTAATGTAAAGTTAAAACATCAAAAAAACCATTCAATATACTATCAAATTCCACCATCAATAATATTAATTAATTACACCATATATATTGTTATAAACATATTGTAGTAGGTATTAAAATGTATTGAAATTACACGCAAACAGCAGTGTGTAGTTTAATTAATGTTCTATTGTCAGGATAGTTTATTCAAGTTGACTCATTGCGAATAAAAACCCACGTAAAATTTAGTGGGCACTAGTTTTTTTTTTGCAGGCAAAAATATGCTTAAAATATTAACCTCCAGAAAAGCTAATCATATACATAGATGTATAATTATTAATTTTAGAAATACTTATTACTGTTTTCGTGATAATAAAAACGTGTAAATTAACTAGAAAAAAATTGTATAAATAAATTGTTATTGATCAATTATTATATTAATATTGGAGAATACATTTTTTTTTTAATAATTAAAATGTCATCTAGAATAATGCTACAAGTGACAGACTATTTACATATATATTTTTTCTTTAATATAATGATATCCCTTAAAAACTTACATGTGAATATTTTGTCGCTTGTAACATTGTTCCAGTCATCACTTCAATTAATATTTAAATATGGCCTCTTTAGATGTTTGTATAAACATTTAATTTGTTTAGAGCATTTTGAATGTAAAAATAAATTTTGATTAAAACAATTTTTATGAATTCAAAATAAATGATACACATAAATATGTTAGAATTACACTGAAAGTGATGGGAAACGTAAATCATTTAATTATTTATACTATGATTTCTACCAAGCGCACACACGTGTAAAGTTTTATGCAAAATGTAATACCATATTCTTCAAAATATAATAGGAACTGGCCTAATTGTATTGTGATTTCATTGATAATCGCCTAATAGAAAAATGTCTATAGACATACCTATTACTGGTATAAAATATGATAAAATTGGTACACGATTTCTTAGAAATACTCCAGAATAAAACATTCTTTTCATATAATTATTGTATGTTAGAATTGAAAATGGTTGTCAAAAAACATATGACTATATTCATTTCATGCATAAAATGTGTGAAAAGTTTCAGTTTGCTTATATTTTAAATTCCATGTAATATGTATGTCTTGGCATCACGTTAACATCATCAATGGTACACACGTCATAATATTTGTTATGTGATTTGTACAAGAATATTCTCTGCCCAATATAAAACTTCAAGTGAAGATAGAAACTGAGTCAAAACTGGTGTATTCAACGACTGTTTGGTTTGCCTAAATGCTTAGTCGTGCTTTTCTCTCTGATCTATCTGTTTTATATGAATAAAAAATAAATGATTTTATGTTTTTCAGTTAATTTTCAGTGACATAATTAAACATGTTATAGATTGTTAAAGTATCTCATCAATGTGTATTATCCATGATATATTGTTGAATTGTTTAAGATTTTATATACTATTAATTTCAAAACAGAAAATCTCTCTTATTAAAGTCTATTATAATATGTAATAGCTTTGAAATACGATTGCTTGGAAATGGTCAATCACAAAACTACACCTCATGCCTATTGAAAAAGAATAAATAATTAATTATATTGTAAAACAGCAATTTATTGTTCTGAGTTTGTATGATAAAATGTGAAATAAAGCATAATAATTAAAAACTTCAAAATGGTTTTATTTATATCCTGAAAATTTTCAATAAATGGTGTGTGAAAATGGCCGTGCACATTTTGCACATTTGAATTTGCCGCAATTTTTCAATTAATTTAATGTTGGTAGCACTTTTATTTTAATATTGCCATCATCGATAATATAAAATAATGTAAGTTCTTGATGAGTATTAATAATATATTGATTATCGGGACTGAATTTCTTTTTTCATTGCATGATACTTGCTCATTAAAGTTTTAAAATTGATAATACTTGCATTTTATTAAAATGTAATTAATTATAGGGATAGAGAGTTATAAGCACTGGCAAGCAAGTTTGCACTGTCAAAACTCAAATTTATTCTTTGACAGCTTTCTGACATTTCTATGTTATTGTTTTTAAATTAAATTGTTATTATTTAAATATGAAGTTCGCTGAACATTTATCGGCGCACATTACTCCAGAATGGAGGAAACAGTATATAAATTATGAGGTATTTTCATTTTGTAACTTTGCCAGTGAACATATCCTTTGGGGAAATAATATATTATTGAGAAACAATCTATTTTTCCAAATACCACTGTGGAATCATTCATAGTAGAATATTTGTTTGTTAACTCTTATTACATTATATTTAAATTTAAATCTCTTTCCTTGAATAAAAATGAATCTCAAAGCAGACAGTTTTGGTTACACTTCAAAGAAATTGTAACGCCCATTAGTTCTAACCTCAAAATGAATTATGAAATTATATATAGTCTCTAAACAATTTACTAGGAAATGAAGACTATGCTATATTCCGCCATTGAAGAAGCTCCTCCGTTGGAAGGCGATATTGGATCCCACACTCGGTTTCTGGCTAACTTTGATGAGACATTTTTCCATTATTGCGAAAATGAGCTGGCTAAAATTAATACGTTTTATTCAGGTAACTATTATTTCTTAGAAATATTATAAATCATTGTGTTTATGTTTATTATCTATTTTTCGTGGAAATTATGTAATATTTCAGTTAATAATTTATGTGGTGATATTATTTTTTATGCCCCCTGGGTAAGTCGGTGTCAGTTGTGTCATAGAAAAATATTATTAATCGGTATGTTTATTTTTAAGTATGTTTACATTTAAAGCACATAAGCAGTGTTCTAATATTAAATGTAGATTCAGCTCAAATGCAACTAGATTTTAGAAAATAATAACTGTTGTATCCAAAGTGCGGAGATCAAATGATTCAAACTTATTCCAAGTGTATACCTGTACTATGCTGGTACTAGAAAGATCCTTATCTTGTATTGGATTTATTTGTAGGTATCACTCTTCTCTTAGCAATTTCATTGTTTTTCAGAGATAATATAGCCTACTTCCAATGATTTAATAAAGCTAAAGCAAATTGATTTAGATTTACTTAATAACTAAGCTTTTATTAAATAAAAATATTTAATGTGGATGATTTAAAACTGTACACACATATATTATTGCCAGTTAGTAAATGAAAATATTATTTTGCTTTATTAGAGAAAGTAGCAGAAGCGACTCGAAAATATGCTGCTCTTCAATCAGAGTTAAGCGAGGCATTAGAAAGGTCCCGTGAAACAGTGGAAGGAAGAAACCAGAAAGATCGCAGACGAAAATTTTTGCCGCGCGACAGAGCACCGGCTCGAAAACTGAGGGATTTAAAACTCGCTTACTCTGAATTTTACCTCAGCCTAGTGCTTCTGCAAAACTACCAAAATCTCAATTTTACTGGATTTAGAAAGATTCTCAAGAAACGTGATAAGGTTTGTCTATTAAAAAAATAAATTGAATATTATGGAAAAGGAGCTTACTATTTGCCCTGCGATAGTTGGAGTCTTGGGTTAATGTGGCTTTTCAGGTAGTCTAAATAAAACTTCTTGTCAACAGCTCCTGAGTGGTGAATATGGAAGTAAATGGCGCGAAGACAAAGTGGAAACATCACATTTCTATACAAATAAAGAAATTGATCGGATGATCAGCTCAACAGAAGCGGCGGTCACTCGAGAATTAGAAGCTGGGGACCGACAGCGAGCAATGCAGCGGCTCCGTGTGCCCCCACTTGGTCATCGGAGCGGTCCTTGGACCACTTTTCGAGTTGGACTCTTCAGCGGGGCATTCGTCACTCTAGCCGTCGCTGTTGCTATATGTGGTATGCTTAGTTAATATATTTCTGTAACCTCTTTAGTAATAAGTAATAAGTATGGTGTCCTTAGTTGCCACAAGTAATCATGGCCAATCAATCATTAATTAAGCTTCAAATTTTTCAGGAACGCTCCGGATGCACAACCAAGAATGGAGAATAGCTTTGCGTTTATTCCGCGGTCCTCTTCTTCTGGCTCAATTCCTCTTGCTGTGGGCAGTGAACGTGCATGGATGGAGAGCATCTGGGGTGAATCACGTCCTCATATTCGATTTGGATCCTCGTAGACATCTGGGTGAACAGGACGCTGCTGAATTAGCTGCTGCTCTAGGAGTACTTTGGGCTTCAGCAGCCCTTGCCTTTCTCTACAGATGACCTCTCAATATACCACCTGCCATTCCTCCGATTGCGCTTTACTGCGTTATTGCTGTGTTTTTGTTCAATCCGACCAAGACCTTGTATTACAACGCCAGAGTTTGGTTTTTAAAAGTCTCGGTAAGAATTTGACATTTAATCACCTACCACTTTCCAATAGGTAAACGCGCTTTCTTGTAAATTGCTTTGCACAAAAGATTGTGTGCTCAAATCTCAACTGCATAAAAAATCCACATGAATGTAAATTGGTCCTTTATGTTAAACGAATGGCTAATAACTAATAACTTGTTTAAATACTATGTTACGATATATCTTCAGGTACTTTCAACAATAATTTTTAAACACCGCATTGTCAACATGATATACTGAATTGCTTCCAGGGACGAATTATGCTGGCCCCATTTTTTTATGTCGGATTCGCTGACTTTTGGATGGCTGACCAACTGAATTCTCTGGTACCAGTGTTCATGGATGCGTATTTCACTGTCTGCTATCTGTTTTCGTCCACCGATGACTGTGCCGGAACCATTGGTAAACATTTACCATTCAGTTGAAAGTATCTTAGCGAATTAAGTAATAAATCGTATAGTAAAATCTGTGTAGGTATTTTAATGGAAAGACTTATGCAATAGTAATATCTTTTAAAGTAACCAAAAATTTTTATCCTCCATCATTACATTTTCCCTTTATTAAATAGAAGTCCAGAAAAAATTTACACTGTGTCCCCATTTAATGTTAATCTCATTCTTAATCCAGGTTGGTTGGGAGCGTTAGTCGGAATTCTACCAGCATGGTGGAGATGTGCGCAGTGCTTTAGACGCTGGCGAGATACGCGTGAGGTCTCTCCTCATTTACCGAACGCTGCCAAATATGCCTCTTCATTTCTCGTCATTATCTTCGCTACACTCAGTGCTCGATGTAATGGTAAAACTAAACAAGTTGCATTATCTAGTGTTTTTTTATTTTATGTTTTCTAACCAAAAACTGGAATCAGAACAGGACAAAATGAGAGATTTGAAACAATTTTGATGAATAAAGAACCCATTTGATCTGTACTATCAAGTATCTCAGTTAAACCAAATATGAATATTTCTTTTCTGAAACTAAACAAAAAACACTTAAATAGTATATCACTGAAATATTTTGTATTGAAATCTTATTTTTGCTCCCATGAACATTTTTGAAATTGACAGATGGGGCCTTCTGCCATACGGCTACCAAACTACTTTTTTACAAGGAAATAGAAGAAAGATAACTCAATACGGCCTATAACTATGAAAGAATTTATATTATTAAAAAAAAAAATATTATATTGTTTTATAATTAACAAGCCAGTTAACAAGTCGAATGGAGTAACTCTCCTTCCGATCTATCATCATATCACTGCTTTGGCTCCACATGATAAAGGAATAGTTTCTGTTAATAATTAATTAATTAATGTGAATTTGAGTATTTAATCTGAGTCTATTTTTAATATTTTATTTTAGTACATGTATTTTTGCAGAATCTTATGAGAGTTGGAGAGAGTGTCCGTGGATTTGGCTGTGGGCGATTTCTGGCCTGATATCTGCTTTTGCTGGATATCTATGGGACATTAAGATGGACTGGGGGCTTATCGAAAAGCGATTTCTCAGAGACGAATTGGTATATTCGGAAGTAAGAAAAAATATCTTTATTCTTTACTCCTCAAATGTTATTTCCAATTCCATTTTTCCATTCCAATATGTTAATTTTGTCACGAATTTCTTGTTGAATACTTTGTAAAAGTTTTAACACCCCAGTAGAATCATTTATAATATTTACCCTTATAATTATCATTGTTTCACAAATGAATCTTTAGAATCACTAGCCAGGAATTTTGCAAGACTCATGCGTACTAATATTGCCGTATGAATTTTGGTGCTGGTGTTAATAAATAATAACTATTCTTCATCTTTGTTTTGAGCAATTACCAAAGTTATATGAAAATTTTTACTACACCAGCTTTTATACCCTTTCACAAAACAGTTTCACAGTCGTACCGTTATTACAACTTCACCTGTCAATGTCTATTCCTATCGTCATTTATCATTTGCCTCAATCTAATATCTAGTATTATTGTAGACAAGTGATATCCAGCATTGAGCTTTCACTTATATATTTTGTATCCATATGCAATTACATTATTTGAATATGTTCTTACATTATTCATTTCAGAATTTTTACTATTTTGCGATGATTGAAGACTTGATATTGCGTCTTTGTTGGGTTGTCTCAATGTCACTCACTTCCATGAATCACGAAAATGGAGATCTAATAGTTACACTCTTGGCGCCCCTGGAAATTGTTAGGTAAGTAATTATTTCATTTTTGTCATATTTTGTTTTTATTAGAGAATTAACAATGTGCTCAGTCTTCATTGCAATCAATTTCTTCTACAGTATTCAAACCTGCCCTTAGTTGAATTCGTCTTTAAAATTAAAGCGTTTACATTGTTCATCGAACGCAATCTAAAACAGAATCACAGTAAAATAATAATATCATTTTTAATACATATAGACTATTTTGTAGGAGATTTCTGTGGAATTTTTTCCGTTTGGAGAATGAGCACCTGAATAATTGCGGTAAATTCCGAGCCGTTCGAGATATCTCTGTGGCTCCCCTGAACACTGGCGACCAAGCGGCCATATTGCGACTGATGGATATGCCCGAGGAATAACGTTTTATATCTGTATGTATAGTACAAAGTGATACCAAAGTATTATTTGACGCAAAATTGAAATAAGTATTTTTAAGAATATTATGTGTTCAATATACAAATAATGATATTAATGCATTTTTGATGTCTACTTTACAATGTTTTTAAATGTAAATTATATTTATAATGAGTATCTCCTCATAGATTCAAATTGCTATAATGTATAAATTTATTTATGTATCCATCGCGACCTTATTTACACTTAGGTCTGGCTATAAACCCATGGAAGTGCATTTTCCAGAGAGATTTATTTTTTAACTTGATAGAAATAATTTAACATAATAAAATGATAATTTTTTTGCCTGTCTGCCACACAAAAATATGAATTTTCTTGGTAAACTTTAAAATGGATTTTAAAAATTCGACAATTCTGTATATGATGGCTTCTTTGTTTTTTCTCATTCTAACCATGCTCATATGAAACGGACTGCATTTAAATTCTTTTCAAATTTTACAATACATAGATACTTGAACTAAAAATTAATGATAAAACAACTGTATTATTGGGAAAAATTGTGTTGAAATAGGTTGGTGTGTTCAAAAGTTATATTGTTTTTAATCTGAAGATAGAAATTTGCTGTTTTTTATCAAATATCGCCAATATATGACATATAAATTTTGCACAACATGTGCACTGGGAAAAGTGTTAATAAATAGATATTTTCCGTACATATTTAAATGAAATATTAATTATATAATACAAATATCAATATGAAATGTGATAGGATTTCTTAAACCAATTCAATTTATTACATACTAAAACACACACGTATCACACATACTTTCCAACACATACAGATATTATTTCAAATATCTATAATCACTTAATTTGCATTAACTCACTTAAGGCACCTAACCGGTTAAGTGCGGAAACCTATTTATTATTATGATCTTTGTATTATTATATTTTCTTCATATATACTCTATGTGCGGCTTTCCTAAATAAAATGAGCAACATTCGATAATTATGTTACGTTGGAATTAAATGGATTGATTAGTTTTGCTAATTGCTATTTCAGTTGTAATAGTATTATAATTTTTATAAATTTTTGGAACCCAGATAACTTGCCGTATGAGACATCTAAGCCAATAAGATATATCCACCATTTCGATAGGTTACGTCATAAAATTTCCAGAGAATTTAGTATGAAACTGATTTATAATATTAAAGTTGTATGCTGACATTTTAGTTAATTACAACTAAGCATTAGTTTTTCATCATTTTTATTATAATTTAAACATCAATAATAAATGTCCTAAGTGACAATTGTGTTGGAAAATTGATATTATCATCAAATGTTCAAATTTGTCTTCCATATATACTGATTTCTGATCTATTTTTCTTTATTATACTATAATTTGATGCCAAAAGCAGTTATCTTCAAATAATAAATTTATGTGAAATAATTCCTCTTTAAAACAGAATTTACCAAATCCCGGATAGCAGCTCAATTGCTCGTACTCCTCTATTCTGTTTACATGGATTTTTTTTTTGTTTGATTCAGGTTTTTCTACAAAATCACAACAGCAATTACATACTTTAAAATAATCATTTTTAATCATAAAAATATATGTACTTTATCTACATGACTTCTGATCATCCATCCAAATGTTTGCCAAATTAAGATAAAAATAGTCACGGATGACCAATTTTACAATATCTTTCCGATCAATATGCCAATGTTGCTTTTAAGTAATTTTTGTATTTTGTATACTTATTTATGTAAGAATGAACTTTTTATTAAAATTTAATTTAAATTAATATGGTTTTTTATTCCTCAATTGTCGTTCTCCCAAATATATAACTTGCTCTTTATGTAAATTGAATGCTTATCCAATAATGCCTATTGAAAACCAGTTTTGTCGAAGCAGTAATATATAAATAACGTCAAACACATATGTCACAGCGCTAGCATGAATCTTCACATCGTAAAGATTCAGAAATATGCTCCCAATATAAATGTGTAAAACAGATGACTATTTAAATTATCTATAAGCTCTAGTTAGGGTTGCGGCTTCTACCAGTACTAAATTATGTTATATACTTATTGTCTTGACCTTAAGAGTTGAGTGATCGACCAACAAATCAGCTGTTGCGAAAAATCTTTCAAGATAAAGTATACACATTGAAGAGAATCCAAATGCTCAATGTTAGGAGTGGACATAGTTTATAATAAATTAAAGTCAGACCTTGAATCTGTTTTATGAGTGGCGAAAAGTTGATTTAGGATATTGGTGATAAGATTTCGATTTTGACGATCGATATAGCCTCCCAGCGAGGCCCGCCGCCGACCTGGCAAAGATCGCCCTCAAAGAGTTTTTCGAGATGTAATAGTAATGGTGTTCGGACCCTGTCAAAGGCTGCAGTTCTCTTAAAGTCATGTATTTTTGGATAACTGCCTCGAGATATTCTTAACATGAAATCATTGAAGTTTTTATGAGGAGTAAATACATAAAGTATGAAGACCTTGCAATCGGTATATGTGGAGGAATAGAATAAAATATAAGTACTGGTCACTAACTTACTATCCACCATCGAGCAGTAAGAGTTAAATGCTAAGGTTTATTAAATACTAGGTTAGGTATTTTCTTACATAATTATTTGAAATAAAACACTAAATAACGTTTGGATTTTTTTTATTCATTTGTATATTTTCAATTACATAATACGATAAAATATATAATTACATTTTAAGGAGGTAGGATATCGCTGTGATTGAAAGTATTTAAAAAACAAATCACGTACATTGGGAAAACCTGAAAAAATATAACAATACGAAAGCTATCATATAATACTATTTTTATATTTAGTTAAATAAAATGTTACCAGTACATTAGTTTCACACTATGGCAAACAGACTATCACAAAATGGGTGACATCTTTACGGTGCTTACAAACTTACGAATGTCTTCCACGAGAACTCGACAATGAAGAAGAGAGCAAAACACGCAACTCATCCAAGCCATGCGGACTGTCTTCAATTTTCATACAAAATTCATTTCAAAAATTTGGTCACTTGCATTCACTTGGTACTAAATTCATGACTCAATTTTATAATACAATGAGTACTCGGTACAAATCATTACATCTTAGTTTTAAGGAAATGAAATAAACTGCCTTCATTTTATGAGATAATGCAATTTCAAAAATCTCTATTTCAACAATACCTTTTGATACTATTTCTGAAAAAACATTTCCAATTAACAAAGATTTTCAATCAATAAAATATTGAATTTTAGGAATACGTATGTCATGGCTCGTGTTATTTATTCCTATGATAATTGAGTTGTATTAGCAATTTGAGGAACATAAGCTATTATGGTACTATTTTGATTTGTAGTAAATAGGTACAATGTTTGAAGAAATTAACCGTACAGATGTTGAGGGCTGTTTGTAAGTGTTAACATTATATATCATTTACAACCGTGATAAAGTATACGATAGACATGTCAACAGAGTCTCAAAATGGAGAAGTTGCGTTATTTAAACTCTTTATTAATTTAATGTAATTATTAGCTAAACAAAAGACTTACGATTAAAATATATTTTATTCATAATATAACCTGAACAATCCAAATAAGAATTTTATCACGTGGAATGTCAATGGGGTATACTTCTTCAAATAAAAGAAAATTATTTATATTAAAGTAACAAATCTTTTAGAAGTAAAAATGATACAAATTTTTATGCTACGTTTCGATTTTTTAATGAACATGATTTTGGTCAATGTCGTATAATGTTAAAATAAAAATTCCGTGTCGTTCCAATAAAAATTTGTATTTTCTACATCATTTGAATATCTATGTTTATTTTTTATATGCAATAAAGGAATAAATTTATATGATATTGACAAAACTTGAAATACAATGTGTCAAATGGAACACATAATATAATAGAACATACTTTATGATGAACGATTTTGTTCTTAGAACAAAACTGGAAAGTCACAATGGATATTTGTAAAAGAACACTCTCATTATGTCTTAAGTTTAAACAATATAATCAATGCGTATTACATTACTAACATATGAATGTGAATCAACAAATTATGAAGGTGCATAAATTAAATATAGTATATTTAGGCATAATATGCTAGAATTGCAAGAAAACAGAGTAGTCACATGATAAAAATTAGCAAACAGCTAAAATATCAATGGACTATATATATTGCTAAAAGAATAGATGGACATTGAACGGATACTGTAATTGAGTAGTATTCAAGAGAAATGAAAGATACAGATCCATTTGAAGACCTAGAACAATTAGTAGATGGATCTCTCATATGATAATACAGATAGACTGAATCAATATCATATAAATTCAAACCTTTGAATAAATGAATAACTAAAATTCTAGTACTGTCAGAGATCAATCGATACAATTTTTCTTAGTTTCTTTTGCAAGGATTGTTGAATTAATTTTGTATTGGATTAAAACTATACATGTGCAACGGTTTCATAAAACATTCTTAAATATGAAGTGTCAACGAGACAATATCTTTATAAGTATTACGTCCTTTTCTATTATTATATTAATTAAACTAATTACAAGAGTAAATAAATTTCCGTTAAATTTTAGCCTACTAAGATATATTTATATAATATATTTTATAAAAGTCAAATACATAACATTGAAAAGCGTTTTCATACAAAAACATTCATGATTCGAAAATGTACTTGTGATTATCAAATGTATCTACGAAAAAACTTGGCAAGTATGGTAATTATTTAGCAATAAAAGAAAACAAATATTTCCTAACCGTTGACAAAATTTAAAATCTTCTAACCCCATTTCTGCTGGTGCTGTGTATACAAAACAGCATTATTTGACAACTGTATTTCCAGTAAAAGGATGAATTTGATAGATAACATTGCTCAATTATTTTTTTACGGATAACTCTTAAATTACTTTTTGAAGCGTTTTAAAATATAAAAAATTCCTGCACCACGTTAATTTCGTTTAAATCACTTTTCCCACACAAGATAAGTTGAATTTACTACCAGCTCTTTTGATTAATATGCACAATTAACCCGTAGATCGCCGTAAGCACACATGTGCGCTCTACGTAGACGATCGCCA
>JAGVSQ010002856.1:0-23296 GCA_022683975.1 Rhyacophila evoluta | reverse complement strand
TCACCACTAATGTAATGTTTTGAAAGATGACAAATTATTGAAAGCAATAAAATTTTAAGCCACTAAATATCAATAGGGTTTTCCTATGTGTTATTACAATTGGGTCGAATATTGGACTAACTACCAATCCTAGTAGAATACAATCTTGAAACTTTGAACTTTAAAACTTAAATCCTCTAATCTTTAACTTCATTGGAGTCAATCTTCAGACGTGAAAGATTTCTGTTTTTACTAAATAACCACAACTGCACCAATTTCATGGCCAATGAGTTATCTTTTTGTTGTTTTTGTGACGCTAAATAATATTTTTTTTCAAATAGGCTAGATACACTAGGCTGAGACACTAGGCTGTCGATACATTATTATATTATATACGGATAGCCTATGTTTGTTAGTTTAAGTGCATAAAGTTCCCTTCTCGATGCTTTCGTGGGTATTAAATAAGCTGTGCACGCTTTCTATCATTCTATCGCGCAACATATTTTTCGAACCAGTGGCGCGCACAGGGCAAGTGGCGAGAAGGTGTCTGCTAAGATATCGGCAAAATAATAATAACTCACAAGCGAACCGCTGTAAATTTGCGTGGGAACAGGTTACTAGTTACTAGTTAGATGTCGGTGTACTGGCAACCCGCTAGAAGATCGCACTGTCTGCCTACCAAGGTGTTGTTATTGCAAATTAATTTCATACTTTATAATATTGAGCTCATTCGCGTGCATTGTGATGCGCGGCAAAGGGGTCAGTCCGCGCCGTCATTGTTAAATTAACATTTTACTATTGTAAATACGTGCTGTCAGTTTAAATTTAAAACATGAACGGTATTTTTAAATACACCATTATTCATCGCGTTGATGATCGGGTTATATTTTATAAACTATGAGAAAACGATCACGATTTTCCATAATATAAATTTTCCTCAATGTGTATGTATATTACGATTATGAAAACGGCACAATTACTCTATTGGTCAATTAAAAATATATTATTACAAAATATTATTTTTTACAAGACGTCTGTACGCTTTCGTATTATTACTTAAAATGTGGTTTTTTTAATAATTGTTTTGCGTCAGTATAATATAATCAATGTAGTAATAGAGAAAATTATACATCGTCGCCAATATTGCAGGAACACGTTACTTGATTTTTTTGGTTTAAGTCACTTAGTAAAGCATACTTTTTTTTTGCAATTTCTTGTATCATCGGCACATTTTTGTATCAACATTTAATTTGTACATGCTTTATTAACATATGTGACCTTACAATAATGTGGCAATGGTAAGAGCTATTACAATAATAAAACTATACCTTTGGAAGTGACTTAAGCCAATAAATCGAATAACGTGTTTATGCAATATTATTGACGATATATTCATTACGTTCATCATTACCAAAAACTTCTATAATGCCTTAAATATTTATGACGAGTTGTATGTCACAAACTTGCTGTTTTAAAAATATCTAGATTTAACAATTATTCATTTGATATAAAGTGTTATAAATACTTTGTATAATTCAAACCTTAAACTATCATTGTAGCTATACAGTCAGATCATAAGCGTTTATAGACACACGGTGATAAATATCTCCAGCATTATTATCCAATAAAAATATCATTTTTTCATATTTTTTTCAGTGCGGGACTTGTAGTGAAACGCATAATAAGATTCCTACGAGATTTATGAGTGTCCGGATGATTTTAATATACGAGATTTTTTATTATGAATATCCTTTTGCTTGTGAGTTTACTCATTCGACGCTTTTCTTATTATATTAGGCAAAATTCGCCACAGAAACCAAGCACGGAAAAAAGGATTATCTTCTGTTTGATATTAAATAAATAACAATACAAAAGGACCATCAGTCTCTTTGTAACAGGTTGCTGCATCAAGCCCCTCTCTAACGTATCAGCTTTAACCTTAATATCGCCCAATAATTAATTAATTGATTTAAAATATTGCGATCTTTATAAAGAACGAAATTTTAATAATGTGCTCTAGAAAATTTAATCTTCTAAATAGAAAATCTCCTTCGTAACGCCACAATCTGCATTGAATTTTGTTGTATTCAAATTAGTCTAGTCTACTAGTTTAGTCTAGTTCTACTTTATCCCGTGATCAAATATTCTTATATTAGCTCAGTCCCTAAAATGAAAGCGTATAATTCTTACATTTTTTTTGCATCCAGCCTATGGAAAATACTCTGGTTGTTGAGAAAGACGACAGCCTATGTTTGTCATAGATGTATTACATACCTACAATAGTTGATGATAACTAACGTTGAAAAAGTAAAACGTTAAAAAGACATTTTTACGATAAGAGCAAATTCCTGTTTATTTCATTTAGTTTAGAATTAGCATTACACTGAATATAACTCAAAAGCAGACTGCAAAGTGATTTTAAATTTTGGTACATTTCGATGATATCTGTATCATTTGTTATTCCTTAGCACAACAAAACTTTTGTAAATTATTCTTTGATTAGAAGGCTTTGCTTATTAGGGTTAGAAAACGGGTGGAATTAAAAGACACGACTAGAACAGTGAAGGAAAACTTATGACACGTAGATCTTTAAGTAGTTTTAAAGATATAATTCGATCAATTATATTTGTGTTATTTTCTTACAAATATTACTTAGTGTAGTATTAGTATAAAAATAGGGCCAATTAGATAGATAAGTCTACAAAAAAGCAATCTGGAATATTCTACTAATACAGTTCCATATAAACGTTATTAAACAATCACAAACTTAAATCTTACAACGGATAGAAAATTATAAATTAAACTATGGTAGTCATTCTTATAATTGAGCATCTAAATATTATAACTAAATAAAATAGTAACATAATCAACAGTGAACTGCAATTTGTAAACATTATACGGAAGATTGCTTATTTTCTCCGGTTAACAACTATACATTACACACAATTTAATACTCCAATATATCACGATCCAATCTAGACAGAAGTTGACATTGTTATAATAGTGTTTACTAAGAAAATGTTGAGCTGTCGTTTCGTTGATAACTTGATTAATGACATATTTGAATAATTTTAAAAGATGCGCAATACATACGTATGATGTTATATGAAAGTAGATATTAAAATCAAATTAATGGATTAAACTATGGACATATTCAATTTAATTAACGTGGGGATATTTAAATGAACTGAAATGAACGAAGGTACAAATCAAGCTTACTAAATTCGTGGATGAAACAGATTAAACTATTGTATATTATGTTGTTAGATAAACTTGTGAAAAAGTTTCATTATTACTGACGTAATGCTAGAGTAATGGTCAGTAGGTGAGGCGCTAACGACGGTCTGCGCAATAATTGTTGCCAATTAGCAGACCTGAAATATTATTCTCCATTTTGTAAGAATTTCATTCAGCGTCCACTTGATAAGGCTTTCGGCGTAATTAAATGTTTAGCAGGCAGAGCGCCGGGTTGTTAAATTTATTGAAAATGCCCAACTGCGGTGGAGGTATTCGTTTCACTGACAACGCCATTACTTTACTTTTTCCGAAACATTCATTACCATAAAGGCAACCGATTCAAATAACTGTTACAGTGAAACATTATGTATACCTAGTAACTTTTGAAAAATATACAAGTATTAAAAACATTTCATTAAACGTTACACATGTTTCATTTGGACCCGGGACAACTGTACTCCGCCAGTTGGACTACAAATCAACTATCAAATGTATTTGAAATTATTAAAAAATACATTTTTTACCGTATACCATGTATAACTCCAAATTCTAAAATTTTCACAATTTAATAATGAACATTTTAACTAGCTGACATAACGCATCATCTGTTCACTACGATAGTATTACATTATAAAGAAATTTAAAACCACTATACAGATCAAATTATCGGTCACCATTTTTGTATCATTAGACTTACAGCAGTATTTAAATTTATGCCTGTTATGATAAAAAATCTACCTACCGAGAAATTCTACGATTCATAATATAATTATGAAAAAAACTGTGTTTTATATTTGAGCACGCGACATTTGTTACTTATTATGCGTGATATTTAAAAAAAACTACTTATAAGATGATAATTTCTGACATTTTTTTGGTGCTATCATCAATAACGAAATATCTTTGTTTAAAATTGAAAGAATTAACTGCAAACATTATTTAAATAATGCAAGTAGATTAAGTTGAGTGATTAGTTACCATCCAACCGTGAAAATAATTTGTTATAAATAAGACTTAACATTTTGGAGATAGCTTTACTGTATATTTGAACCAGACACGATTTTAAAGTAATGTTGTAATTCTACGTGTGTTCATCTTTAAGTTTATGTAACGCGTTACATGACCGTCCGTCTCTATTTTATTCTAAGTCTTGGCTGTGTGATGTTAAAAAATTCCCACCTTTAGTGTTGGTACCTAACATCAAAATGCACACTTAAGTTTGCTAGTTTCTACATAAAAAATATTTAATGGGGATAAGCATTTGAATTATGACAAAGCGTAATCGGATTAGGCTTCGAGATGGGAAACGGTGATAAATATTTTATATTATGCGAGTTTTACTATGAACGAATATCAGTGACGTACGAAAAAGCTAAGAACGAATGAAAATATTTTGGCCAAATAAATGTTTGTTCTATTTCCTTCATATTGTACGAAAAAATGATCACGTTAAAATAATAATAAATGAAAATTACTAATGAATAATACGAAAAAATAAATAAAATGTCAAAGAATTTTTAACGATACTTTTTTTTAACTCATTTGGATTTTCTCATAAGTTGCAGAATGTGATTTTGAAAAGTGTGTGCTAGAATAGGTTATATTATATTATATTATAATATACATATATATATTTATACTATGCTTGCTCCGAAATCGGAGAGTATGGATTTACATGGTGTGAAGATATCCACTCCGAGAGTGGAGACCTCCGCATTGTGAGGACGTCTTGACAGATTATTTTTCACAAGAATTGTTTGTCAGGCAATTGCTCAACCCAATGGGTAAACAGTTCTGCATTTTCAGATTTTTGGAACAGATGGGGATTCGAGCCCGAATTCCCCAGATTGCTAGCCGCGCACGCTACCAACTACGCTAACCGGGGAGACCGGGGAGATTATAATAGTATATTAAATATTGTGCAACAATTGTGCATCCATCTGTCAATATTTTAAATTATGTATTTTAAAAAATCAAGTAAAATAGAGATTAAGCAGAAAACGATCGCTAAAAAAATATCGAATAATTTAAAACATTGTAAGCTTTTAATTTTGATTAAAAATAATTAAGGTAGCCTCAAATTTTCAATACTTATGATCCGCTACTGATGTTATTATAATAACACATTTTTTGATGTTTGTATTCTGTGAGAACATTTTATTATTAATATATCAGTGTTTTCTGGTTAAGCTACCGAGAGATTTACAATAACATATAATATCAAGACATGTGTTGTTATTTGAAGAGTCAAAGAGGGATAATAAATGGTGACTTGATCCATGAAAAGCCTCACATCAATCGCTGAAAGGACACAGTGGCGGATATTCAAATAGGCCACATTATTAATAAATTTTGTATTGTATGGAATATTTGAACCATCCGGATTCATTAATATCTTATTGTGAATTGTATTGTTTGCGTAGCCTATCCATCTTCACTTGAAAATGATGTCAATTGATTTTATTATTATACTTATAACGATCCATGATCGGAAAAACATTGTACATTCATATTATACATACATTTTAAATTATTTTACTAAGCACAACCTGAAATATTAAAAAAGACAAAACTTATCCACTAGGACTCATTTTTTACGCATACGATCTTTTGCCGATTATCATTCCAATTAATAGTCACATAAAATGTATTAAAGTATCTGCCCAACATATTATAACTTTTGGTTGCATATAATTCTTTAAAAGCTTAGTGAAATACATGTAATATGTCAGTTGTTACTAACTCGTATGTCACAAAACTGCATAACTAGTAAGATACGCGTGGTCAACGGATTGAGATATTGGCTAACAATATTTCAATCGATGTTCATAAAAGTTGTGGGAAATCAGTAAAAATCGCATTTGAAGATAATTTAAAAAGTGCTTAGTATATTTTTAACATAATTTATTAGGTATATGTTTTCCTAATATTTTAAAATACTTAAGACTACGTTTCGGTTGCTACAATCGTTTTGTTTTAGTTTTTTCTTTATACAAATAGTGTTTTAACAAGCATCGATTAATTTAGAAAAAAAAACTCTTCTAGGATATATCTTTGTATTGTGGAGAGACATATGTATACGTTTGGAGCAGGTGTGATTATATTGTATATACCATTATATTGCTTAAAATGCAGCATCCAGATATTTGCAATACATACAATTATAAGATGTCTTCTGACCGATGTAATAATTTAACGAAACATTGATCTATATTATCAAATCTGTGGTAAAATTTTTAATATAGAGTAATTTGCATTAAATCTGTTAACATTTTACCCAGATGGATTTGTAATAGAAAGAAGATCATTCATATTTACCATTGTAAAATATGATGGATTATTTCAACACAATATCTTACACGATTAATAAAGCAATTCGACGAATAGCATCACGTATATTATTCATTTATAAAACATGATATAAAAATAATTTACAACGTGACCAGGGTTCACGAAAATATGTAGGACAGAATAACATCACACAATACAAGCGGCGCGGTTAAAGTTTCAAATAGAAATGTCGTAAATTGCGTTTTAGGCGGAAGTTCTCTCATTTTGCCTCACGCAGGTAAAGCACCTGACCCACTGCTCGGAGCTGTGTAGCTCTACCACGACACACCTGCGCTATTATTTGACTCGACCGTCTCTATCGTAAACATTGCAATGCTTTGTTTAACGCCGGGTTTCGTAAATGTCGATGTCGTACACGCTGATTTCACATTAGTTTAATAATAAAATATATTAAATTAATTCAGAGTCTACAACACTGTCACCGTTACCGAGATGTTAGTTAAACGAATTAAAATAACTCACAAGTATGTACAGTGCCACGCCGTGTGTAGGAGGCGCCCATGTACGGAAAGTGTTTCGTACCATTTGCTTACATGTTTTGCTATTTTATAATTTGCAAATTTTTATTTGTTTAGTTCTTTTTTAAGTACTTTATATTTACAAATTAGGTGGTGCTTGAATTATGCAAATGTCATTTCATTCATTTTTCTTATAAAACGGCGCCTTTCATTTCAGCCGCCCTCGTGGGCCGTGTACACAATCTAGTCATCAACGCGGCACAGCCCTGAGTATATGTATGCTTGAAGTTGAATGTGTTACAGTTCCTGCGTGTAATTCGATTTATTTTTTTGAATTCAAAGTATGATTTTTGTCATATCTCTGTTCCAAAAGTGGAGTATATGAAATTCCGCGATCTAAAGACATGCATTGACAGAATTTTTAAATGGAAATTGCTTATCAGCCAGCTATTATATCAGTTCCAGTCGTGTATCTCTAAACAAAAATAAAAATATCACTTAATACTGGTTGAATAGATAGTTAGTGATAATTTTCAAGAAATAAAAATTAGGTCACTTCTCATATAACCATAGGTACATTACTTTGAGATAAATATGGTGAAAATATAATAAATTAATATTTATATATATATATATATATATATATGCAATTTTTTCAGCGAGTAGGTATGATATATACGACTTACAATTCATTGAAGAAGTTTTCTGGAACTTTGTAATTTGACAGGCAACGATTTTTTTTTGTTATACAAAATGAAATATCGAATATTTATGTGTGAAATAAGGAACTCAGCATAAAAACGAAACTCTGAAATTTTAGAACTGTGTTTGAGCTGAATGTGGCATATTTTTAGGTATATTATTATTATATATAATGATAATATACCTAATGAGGTTTGAGGATTTCCAATTACACAGCCCATTGGGCACCTGTGTCCTGGATATTGACTTTTTACAATTGCTCAAATGTATGCAAAGTGTTAGGCATTAACTATTGAGATAAGCAAATAGGTGTGAAAAATTAAAAAAAAAATGTTTAAATATTTCTTCTGAATATATACTTTCAATTTACTGAAATGCTTTGGTATAATATACGATTACTAATCGTATTCTACATTTCTTAATATTTTTTGTAAGCTTTTTTTATATTTAGCAAAGGCTTTTTATTTTGAATATTACTAAAAAAAGTTATAATAGTGAAATAGCTTAAATAATCCTTTGGCTTGAATCCCAAAAGGATTCGTCTATTTTTGTTTGAATTCAGTCAGAAATTTAAAGTCGTAGTATTCTAATATTCAAGACCAATTTCATTCTCATGTCAATTTTAATATTCAAAATAATTAATTCAGTAGCATACTCAATTATAATTAAATTTAAATGGTCGATTGCGAATTAGTTTCTCACAGCCACACGATTAGGTTTAATATAAATTGCTTCGCATAACAAATTTGGCCCATAACAGCGGTGATTAAGTAAAAATTAATAATGTTAAAGGCACATTAATTTAGAAAGGACGCAGCGGAAATATTGCCAATTTTGTGTAAGCACCGTTAAAAATGACGTACATATTTTGTTTTAAATGAAATCAGAACATTTTATTACGACTAATTAAATAGATATAGTCAGTATATTACATTTACCGGATAAAATTAGATTTTCGTACTAATTAAGAAACCGTTGCTTATGATGTATTATAAAATTATGAATTTATCAACCTGAAAGAATGCCAGAATATTGCTTAACATAAATAAAAAACGATGATTTTCTTTTTAATTTGTAGAATTTACTGCGTTATCCTCTAATAAATAGGGTTCGTGAAAACATTATTAAGTTGTATTGTTATTGTCAAAAACCGTGAAATTAATGCTTTACATGCGGTCATCTTACAACTTGTTTTATAATTTATTGCTTTTTGTCATGTTTTCGTGCGTGAATCTTAAAATTTAAGAAATTACATTTTTATTTTTAATGTTTCATATTATCTTAATACACGTAGGCATTTAAAAAAACCAAGGCGTAATAATATTGAAAATATATAATTTATGAAGAATGGATTTAAATATTATCATCAAACAAAATTATATTTAAATATGAATATATCGGTAAAGCTATTTATTTGAACATTAAGAAAGCTCGAACGTTACAGTGCTCGCGCATTTTTTGTCTAAAACATAGATTCTATTTGTCGATGCGCTTTGTTACTTGGAAGCAATTAGTTCCTCTTCGAAGTGTCAATCAAAAATATGTTAAGTGCCTCCTCGTCTTTAATTAAAACAGACAGCCCGACAAATTTTAATGAGCGTCGATCACTTAAAAGCTTTGGTATAAGTAAAGGAAAGTTCACGTACTGAAATCACTTACTGGTTTTATCTGATTTACTCAATATATACTATGATAGTCACGTCAAATAATATCATTATTATATATGTTTTCATTGAATATTTTAAATCGTATAAATGAGCTGATTTAACAGGATGACTTAAGCGGTCCACACAAACTCCTTGACGTTAATTCTGTTAATTTGAATATACAAATATATATCCACCAATTGATGTTAAAAATATAAAGTGTCTTAAGATATTTTTATCTTTGAAGAAAATTAAAATGGAATTGATATGAATTTATGAGTGTTATTGTTCCACGTAGATGAAACGTGTCATATTCTATATATTTGTAATACTTTTTTGTATGAACCTTGGTTGAGTTGTGTAGAAGTGAAAAAACGCATCATATTGATAGTAAAACGATAACACTTAAAAAAAATGTGAACCAGCTCCTTTCTGTAGAACAATAATAATGAAATAAATAGATGCGTGGAAAAATAATGGTATTTCAGAAGGACATACATAATTGTATAAATAAGTTTTTTTTCATACAGAATACATGAAGCTTAAATCAAAAGGATATTAAAATTACTTTATTTTATCACCAGAAGTATGCTAATTCCGTACGCCTTATTTTTTCTTTCACTTCGGCAAGTTTTGTAGCTTTTCAAGGAAACATTTTTGTGAAGTCGGGCTTGAAAGATAACAAAATACACTGATATCTCAATGTTGATATTATTCTAAGAACTGATATGATTCTACATGTAATATGTAATATAACGTGGCACTTGAGAATTATGAAGTAATTAGTATAATCTCAATAAAACAGGTATGTACGTCTCGCTGTATTCATCGATGTATTTTTTTTTTAATTTTTATTTCAATGATTCAACAATTCATTTTTACAATTAAAACGAAATAAAAAGTTATTTTACTACAATTTGTTTTATATTATTTATGTGCGCGTTAGTTTCTTTCTCATCGCACAAAAAAATAATGTATGTACTTAAAATTGGACAACTTTCATTAACATTTAATTCATTATCAATGACTTCCTCTTGGTCCCATAAATACTAAACTAGATAAAACAATAACCAGCATATTTTATACTTATTTGTTATTTGTAGTTATCGTTTGATTTTTTTATGACTGTATGTTTCTCAGTTGAAACGAGACGATATGTTCGTGACATGAAACAAAGAACGTTAATTTGCAATGAAACCACAGTCTATTGGTTGATTTTATTACTGAATGGGTTCTTAATTGCATTACGAAATGGTATATCTGTTATTGTATTTCCTATTTTCATAACGCTAAGGAGTGTTGAGGTCAAGTGAGGTTACTTTAAAGCAAACAGCAAGACAGTCCAGTTTGCTGTTAAATCCAGAGTCAAACATTTCATCCCATAAAAATAGGAATTTGAGTTTTTTCCGTTTAAAGAGACTCATAACATATTAATTGTAATATACCTGATACTTTTATAATAATCTATGATAACGATATGGTTGCGTTGACTAAATTAATTATACATTTAACATTAAGTGTGGAAGAAAATAATGTATTTAAGCATATTGTTTACAGAGACGAATTTTCAGGTAAGATGATGATGATGCTTCTAGAGTACCTTCTTATATAATATATATTATACATATTATGTATTAGTCACCTGTTTTATTTTTAAAAAGTTACAATGGTGGAATCAATGTTTAATTATTATTTCAGTTAGTACCCTTATCAACACTTTACAGAGCTTTACTCAGTAAAACATAGGGTTTGGTAAATGATCCCCTATGTAGATAATTACTGTGTTTTACTTGGTAGGGCAGTACGTATACTATTTAACTTCTACACTATGACAGCATAAATATTTCGTACACCCCGTTTGTAAGCGAACATCTATCCAAATCAAAATATGTACATACTTCATTATTATTTTTAACATCCCTAGATTATGTAAACTGATTTTAAGGTTTATGTAGAATTTCAAACTCTTTTCACGAGGATTAGTTGTCGGCCAATCGGTAAAATTATTAGGAATATTCTGCATCTAAATAAGTGTGTATTAAAAACAGCGTGTTGGCTATTTTATGTGATTTTGAGCCGAGCTAAGTAGAAATAGAAAATATGTGACGTTTATTTTTTTGATGTCAAGATGATTTGCATGGTATTTTTTCTGGATATATTTTATAAATAACAAGAAAGTATACAATAAATTTAAAGTCATGAGTATACATTTTATTTGGAGATTAGATTTTCGTTACAAATAAAAATAAAATATTATTTATTTTTCACAGCATTCGATAAAATTACTTGTTAATAAAAGATATGCGCGTAAATCTAATCTATGTTTGAGGAATGGTATTCCAAAATATTGCTGAAATTTCCTGAGTGGCTTTATAATTAGAAAAAAATATCACTGTTATTAAAATACAAATAATAACTCATAATATTGTAAAAATGTAGGCATTAAAGGAGAAATATGATATTTTATCACTTTTTGTGAGTTATCTGTATTATGATAATTGGGCACTTAATCCTCAAGGTGGCCCTGCAGTTGTGAGATAGCTAACAGGTTACATCAATATAATTATGATAATAATATATCTTAAACTGTAATGCCAATATTATTGCATGCGCATAATAACGGAATGGAGGTCGTGCGTGGTGCCCGAGTATGTGTCAGCACCTTTAGCGTAATTTGAACATGTACACATATGATAATTTTCATAATATAGATATAATAAGTAATATTATACATATTAGCAATACATGGAATCACCGAAAGACTTCTACAACACGGCGAAAAAAGTAGCAGTGTAAACATTCCATTATTTTATCATTAACTTGTTTCAAGTCTGTGAAAGAAAATTTCACACGTAATTCTGTTTTTGTATACCGAACATTATAAATTAATAAGAAGGGCCTATTGTAATGTATTTGTTGCAACTATCTGAATATGTATGCAATTTTATGACCATCATTGCCAAAATAAGATTTTTAATAGTGAATATAGTACAACTTCATTTCACTGTTACCATGTGAAAAATAGTTGTGAAACTGATAAGAGCTCATCTTGCCACGATAAAAAAATGTTTTTCAATTGTAGTGAGATTGATTTTTTATTCTCAAATAGTTGAAAATTCATTTCGTGTTTCAATCGAAGATGCAAATATAAACTCGGCACGCTGTATCAGTGATCCGGTATTTTTTAGGCCTAATAATTCTTAATTATAACTGTGTTCATCTAACTTCTATTTCTACTAGTTATCTTCAAAAAATTTCAAATAATATAATAATAATAAAAATATCTCTATAAAAAAAACAATCAACCAAATAAAATTTTTCGCAGAATATTATAAAGCTAGGGGCACAAAACACGTGACCAATGTAACTTTATTTTTTAAATGTAATAAATAACATCAAATTATAGTTTTAGCATCTAAAAACATTACTAGTCACTGTAATAAAAGCTGTATTTCATTATGATTTGTATTTTAATAATCATGGCCATTTTCTTACAATATGTTCAATACCTAACCACTGAAACACTAAACAATGTGGTTTAGTGAGTTTATATTTACTCAGAAATACAACACTGATTTTAATTATCTATACTAAACTAATATTTATACTACAATTGATATTCGTAAAGATTTATTGGCGTTTCATTTTTATTTTATTAGCAAATAAAGGTAAAATACATGACAGTAAACAAGTACTGTGAAAGTATTACACGAATTAAATATCTATTTAAGAGTGTTCGCTTAACCGGCGTTCACCTCAGTGCGCCAGATTCTTCTAGTATGACCTTTATTTGACCTTTAGCACAGATCTCCTGCTTGGATGAACTCTCACATCGCGTCTAAGATGTTGGAAGTGTGTCGAGTTCCCTTCTTCTTCGCTGAACCTAATCGAATTCTACAGAAATTAGCCTAAGAACAAAAGTCAAGACACGCGGTCATGCATTGCATACGTATTATCATGCATTCAAATGCTAACATCGAAAGAGGCGATATATCTCTGTTTTAGTAGGCTACACAGTGGATAATTAATTTTTCGCCATGTTTCATTCGAAGTCAGTCACATCAATCATTCTTTGTTTGATTAATTTTGATACTTTTAATTAATGACACTGTTCATATGATACTTTCTAAAACATACGAAATGCAGTTCTATTGAACGTAGTAGTGCATATTAATTAATAATCCTCATTTTTTTACCGGACAATGATTGATAAATCAATTTTGCATTATTAATATTTCAATTATCGTAGTGAGCTATTATTATTATTATTTTCTTATTGGCACAATTGAAGAAAAAAACTCTTATAATAGTATTTATTATACTAGGCTGTCATTACTGTTACTATTTGCCATACGTATAATAAGAAAAAAAATCTCTAACAGAAGGGTTGGGATTGGTTATAATGGGATACATCTTCACAATATGAATATTCACCGGTTCCATGTATATCTAAAACTGTGTCGATGGAAATGAATTGTGTATCCTAAATTTCGAAATTATCAATTGATTTGTTATGAATATTAATTGAATATTTTTCCGCAACTAATTTTAAAATATTCCTCATCGGCTAACGTCAGCACATTTTATGTTTGTAATATAATAAAAATAGTTTTTTTTTTTGTGTAACATAGCGAATCCTGTTTTCATTCAAAAATTGTTAAAATAACACAAACTGCGTGATAAAAGCAAATTGGTCAAATTTTTATACGATTTCATAACGATCGTTGTACATAATAAAAGTGATAAATAATACTTATGGTTCATAAAATTATTTACAAACAGGCTGACCTCAGATTTTATTTAGTTATTATGTGAAAAGAATTCGTTTCGAATCATCTTAAAAGTAATGACATCCTGTTTATTTCATGTGTAACATTTTTGTAATAATAAATTATGTTACACTGACTTATATTTGAATATCCATGGTTGTCACAAACGAAAATCAAAGAAATGTAGCTCAAAAACAAAATAATGTTTGTAATTAATATAACAAAATATCAGTAATAATGATAACTAATTTGGTCGCCTCAAGTCAATCAAGCTGCTGGTTAACGGACATGCTTGTAATACGAAGTAATACGTTCGGAATCTGTAGTTGCAATACATAGAAGTTCACAGTGGCGGATTTACCTATAGGTGGAATAGGCGTGAAGGGGTCTGCAAATTGCATTACTACAAATTGCCGAATTAATATTGTAATTATTAATAAAATAGCCTGAGACCTACAAAAAGATTTCACGACGAAAACCTGGACGAATCTATGAAAGTAGAAATTTTAATATGAACACGAGAGTTAAAAAAAGTCTCGCGACAAAAATCCGCACGAATGTACGGAAGTGAAGATTTGAGACCTAAAAAAACGAGAAAGTGAAATTCCTAATTATGAGTTTTTACCAAAGTGAGTTCTAAAAAAAATCAATGATTGTGGCGACTGTGGCTCCTCAAGTAATAAATCTGTCACTGGATCTTGCCATAGGTTAATCGATTACTTGATTCAATTCCCGTGAATAATCGAACTGTCAAGATACATTTTAACACAATTATTTCTATTGTATAATTCCTTCGGTGGTAAGCGTGCAATTGCGTAAGGCTACCGGGTTGTATTTCAGGATTTCAAAAAAAAAAATGTTTAAAACTAAGGGTTGGTTGAGCAATGCTCGAAAACTAATTTTCATGAAAAAATCTGTTATGATAAGTTTCACATTTCGGATATCGAAAAACTTTAATTCTAAAGTAATTTTAAACTAAAATAAATTCACACTGTGGACATCCAAATATTCCACATCAGGAGCGGCCATGGTTATAAAAGAATGATTAAATAGTTTTTATTAGACTTTATGATTTGTAATCAAAATATACATGTAATTTAACTCGTGACTTTTATATTACTTCTATATAAATAATAACTATGGAGACATATTAATAGTTTTATATTTTTATAATTTTATAAATAGCTGTACGTAAAATATAATTGAATTATAATCTAAAAATCTAGATTAAAAAAGAGCGGAAAAAATTCAATAACGTCGCTATTTTGATACTTTTAAATATACATGTTTATTCCAAACTTGTTAACGAAAAATTGTTAACTTAATTCAATTTTGGTAAAAATAAGACTTATCCACTTATTCCGAGTTGGCGCGTATAGTATTCCTATTACAATATTCGTAATGGATATGTGAATAACCGAGCTTTTTTCTATTTAATGGAATCACCTAGGAATGAGGAAAGTAATGAATTGAATTTGCAGTAGGAGAAGGGTGTAAACTCCAGTTGTGATTGAATTTCATGGAAGTATTAGTTCCGCGAATGTTTATCAGTCACTCTGACTTGCACAAAACATGACATTATACATTTTTGCATTGTCGGCGCCCGTTCAAAAATAAAAATGACCAAAAGACGTGCTAAAAAAGATCCCGTTTTCCACAATTTTTTCTCAATTTACGGCGAAGGTGATTTGCAATGAAAATAACTGCTGATACAATTTCTTTTTATTAATTTTTTAGTTATACGCCGATATAAACTTATACACAACACCATACTAAAAAATAATTTGCTTAAATCGTATTTAAATTAAACATTTCTGTAATTAGATTATTTTTTTTATTTAAACTTAAAATTAACGCACACTTAAAATTAATACACGTTAAATAAATACCATAAAATATCCGTTCTTGATGAGAAAGCGTATGTTTCTGGGGAGCTTAAATCCTGCATGCATTTACTTTTGATAGACTTTCCAGCGTCTCGGAAAACCGCCAGGTATATTCGTAGGATGTGTTCGGCGTTTGTAAAGAGATTCGAGCATAACCTGAGAAGATGTAAAGCGACTGGCGTGGTTACAGAGAATCTTGGAAGTTGATTTGGAAAGAATACATTTTGAAAACCTACATATAGTAGAATCTACTAATGTAAACATACATATTATACTTTAGAATTAGATCTAATTCAAGCTTGTCATTAAAAAATCAAAAAAGAGAGCTCCACATTAAAAACAATGTATTTTATCACGTGTTGTATTATAAATATAAATGATCATGAATTATATATGGGGATATTTAAGTTTTACTAATTCGTATAAATAAACAAATCAAAAGTAACACAAATATAGTTTATTATATATCACTAGTGTTTATTAATTCCGTAAAAAAAATATACACACATTTATCAAACTTAAATGTAAGTTTTATAATTAATCGCTTTATTGTTGTGCAATGTCATTAAAAAGTAAAACAATTCGATATTTACTTTAATAGGATTTTTTTTAAATAGGACTAAAAAAGTATTTATAGAGCCTTTCTATATCGATAAATCAGCGCAGAATAAATAAATGTAAATACGTTGGCTAGTGACTTGTCAACATTGTTGCATTCCCAATATAGCTGATATCATTTGCGTTGGCTTATTTTATCAGTCTGCTACATTGTCACGGGATCGTCTTCCTAGACCACCAGGAAGTGAAGTGTTGTCGTCCTGCATTAGGCCCTCCCGTATAGATAGAAGAACACGTGAAGAAGTAGCGTCACACGAACTTGATGCATTGCTTCGATACACTGCCGATCACCGAGTCGGCAAATCGTAAGACCATTTTGCTAAATAAGGAAATAGCAAGAAGGAGTTCGAATGCATTTTTGTTATTATGTATGCACTCAATAACGAATTTCAAATAATACTATATTAAATTACAATATAATATACTGAATAAATGGAATAAAAATGTTTATTATAAAATCGAACTGCGGCCATTGTCACAAATTTTAATTCATTCATTTTTAAAGTATTTTTGATCTACGATCAAGATGGAATTTATTCATTACAATTTATTTATAAATTTAAATTATCGTGTGTATTACTATAAAAAAATATTGAAAGAAAACGTATGGATGGCTATTTCATTTCAATAGCATTTAAAATATGACTATAAATAATCTACAATTATTTATTTAGTTATACATATGTAGCTTCAATGGAACGAGTAGGAAATGGGTTTCATATTTCACTAGAAATATTATTTTTTTCATAACCTAACTTCCTCGTGCCGTAAATATATTGTGAATAATTATCAGTATTGGGAATACTTTTATAATGAACAGCTATTTATTTGTAATAATTGATTGTATATATATTTCATGATTGAGAAATATATCTTGACGTAAATGAACTTAGTTTAGCCTGTATATTTTCAAAGTAAAAAGATATACTTACAATATGCTCGCGTTATGTTATCCTGTAAATAACAACTGACGGATGCCACCGTGATTTCAACTTCGCTTCAAACCAGATCTCGCATTTCATTTTAATTTGATATTTCGTTTGTTCACGTTTTTTAAATGCAAACACTTAAAAACATGTTATCATAGTTCATATCAATCACCGTGAAACGTTTTCATAATTCGATTAAAAACTCAGCGGAGCTTACGGTAACTGTGATTTTATTTTACATTATGCCAATCCGGTTTTGTTAGATTCCTAATTTTTTTCATTGAAGTATGTAATTTTCTTATCGCAGCTGTTCGTACCTTTAACTACGGGCAAGTTAACACACCATATGATTAATAAAGTGCTTAATTAAACTATTTTTTAATTTACAAAAACCAAGTTACGTCAATCGAGATGAGATTTTTATTAAAAATGAAACAGTAAAAAACTTTATAATATACATCACCATAGTAATTGGCTTGGAATCGACCCTAATCTTGGAGAAAATTTCTTCAGTATTTCTAATTTTCGTCAATTACCAACCCCAAAAACATAGACAATCCTGAAGCCAGATTTCTCTTATTCAAAATTGTCAACCTTTTTTAGATAAGCAATAAAGTATGCACATAGATAAATCACAAAATACATTCTTCTGGCAAGCCAAAATCTTTTCAGCTCATTCCTCTATGTTTTGTTTCATCTTTTGTCGACACAATATTTATCATATTTTCATACTTATTTCTGAATTATTTTAATATCGAAATGCTAACATACGAATATTTAGATATGAGCCCGTGGGCTGTGTGAACTATGACAATTCAGGAGGCGTGCTTCTTCACCTCGGGATTAAAACCCTGAACCTTCGTGAGCGTCTTGTCGTGATTCCAATGTTACTAGAAAGTTTATCATGATACAAACAACCGAGTTAGCGATTTATTAAATTACTTCAATTGATGTTAAAATCTATCGTTTCGCGAATATCACCTATACTCACCGTTTTGTTTCGAAAATTTGATGTAACGTATTTATCAAATTCAAGATCTGGACATAGACATACGTTTAAAATATATATTGTTTTTTTTTTTATTTTTTCATTTTTAAAATGAAAAAAAAACGAATATACCAGTATGATGCGAGTATCAGTACCCAAATACATATGTATTATATGTATTTGTATCCAAACGTCATGTCATGATGTTTCCTTCTTATTATATTTTGACCACCCGGCTTGAAGCCGTTTTGATATTTTTGCTACAGTTGATTTATATGATATATATATTTATGTGGTACACGCAATACTTATCTCATATTATGTACGACGTTTTTAATATCCGGCTGAAATCATTACCTTCCAATAAGTCGGATACTAAATACTAACTCACTTCAGCTATTAGTATTTATATTCATTTCAAATCGTATTAAATGGATTGAGTTACGAGACTATTAAAAACATCACCCACTCTGGCATTATCGTATTATATTACTTGTATTTACAAGATATTTATAAGAAACAGAAGGATCCATTAACATTTAATTAAAATGAAAGATTGATTAAATAGCGCATTGGTGATTTAACAGTTTATTTTTATGGGATTATATGAAACATAAGTAGTATATTTAAAAAATAAATATATGTTATCTTTAACATAATGGATGTGTCATTGAATTACATTACCAAATTGAGTATTTTTTTATTCCTTATTTTAAAATTATCATAATAAAATATCAGTTTCTAAACCGCCGTCAAAATCGGACCTGTTTGTAATCCCGATAGTAAAAATACATAAATGCAAAGTTAATCATCGATGAACGAATATCAGTTATACAAATAATACATACATGTATTTTTATTGTAACGCGTAAAATTTTATTACAACGTCTTAAATAACTGTGAACATATTTAATCCATAATAATATAAAAATAAGTGAGATTACGCCGCAAATCTCAGTTCTGTCCCATCACACTTTTATTTTATTAGTCCAATTACAGCAGTACGTCTATTAAAACGAATTATTATTTAAGCCTAAAAAGTCTGTATAATAATATATATATACGTAGTAAAAACTAACAGTGAATGGCATTATTTTTACATCTTTACACAAACGTATCATAGACACTACGGCAGGCTAGTACATTTTTTGTATCGTAATTCGTTTTAAATACGATGAGATTATATCCACAAAAAATTGCGAAAACGTGTCGTGAATTGCACCTTAGCTCTCGAAAAAACATTCTAGCTCTTTGGCAGTATTCGCAAAAAAACACGATTGCTTCTCTTCTCTACGGTTGAATGAAAAACTTTTGACATAACGAGATTATAATTTTGTACGAGCACTTGTCCTTAACCCTGGTAGACTATTTGCGTTTTTCATACGAGATAAGTAATCTGATATACTCTATTTTATTAATACGAATTATGTATCTCTTGCGGGACGGATAGACGGATTGTATAAAAAAAAATAATGATAGGTTCCGCGAAGCATATTGAGTTTATATATACGATCCATAATTCTATTTTTCGTTATTTTAATATTAATAGTTTTGAATATACTAAATAACAAATTTGCTAGCTATAATATAATACATTCAAAATTAATTTAGGAAGTTCAATGCGATTAATATTTGGACCAAGTTATTTAATCAACACTATCGGTACTGCAATCTGAAATCTTAAATACAAGTCGCTATGAAACATTTAATTACCCTCTGATTGCTTTAAGCTTGTTAACTTAGTTTCAGAGATGTAATGCCTTTATGTTGAAGGTGAACGTAGATCGATTTTATAAATTTCTAGAATAAGATCGATCAAACTCTCTCTGCAGGCTCAGTTTCTTTCCTTTTCTTTCTAAAATTCTCTTTTTTTATTTTGCTTTGTCATATATTTTATATAATACATTTATACGCTTGTATTATTTTTCATTTGTCATATTGTATACTTCTTGAATTACTATTTTTTAATTTGAATAAAGAGACCAAAGAAAAAATATGTAATATTGATTGTTAAGGTAGATTCTCAGTTCTAGAGATCTGTCTAAATATTTTGCTATGCCGGTTAGTCTGTATGATATTTTTAATGCATTATAACATTTTGTTACTAATATTAAGATTACTGAAATAGCGACAGAATCTTTGAAAATAAACTGACATAACCTAAAATATCTTAAATTAAGATGACCGAATGTAATTTCTCACTACCGACAGCGTATTTGATGAGGTCATAGAGAAATGACAGTCGTGCGTGCAACAAGCTCAGGGCGCTTTCATTCTTTTCATTTTTACCGAATGATATATAAAAATATATGGACACTTATCTTTCCGCTTTTAAGCTCAGAATAGTTACTTTTTATCAGTATATATCAATAATTCGGTTTGTAATCGTCAATCTTATGGTTTTAATAGATATTAATTTGTAACGAACGTGTTAAGTCAACTATGCGGATTCGGCAAAACCCAGATGTCAACATTAATAAAAATAAGAATATTTATTATAAATTTATTCTTATATTACTTTATGATGTTAATGGTTTATAGTAAAAATTATTATCTGTATAACTGTCATTAGGTTTGACTTGCCCATTTTATTATAACATGTCCACACTGATTTGTTTTAATGAATATAAATCTTAGTTGATAATAAAGTGGGAAAAAAATCGCACGGAGTCGCTTAATATGTAGCACAGGATCTGCTCTCGAAACTGACGTCTAGATTTGTCTGTCAACTCTATGTGTTGAGCGAATTCGTGATCTTGACATTTGCTTGTGTTTTTATCCATTTGTTTGTCTGGAGTTCATTTTGAATGCACGTCTCAACAATTATTGGCGTGGAAACAACTCTAACGGTTCTTTCTCTACTTAGACGAAATGAACTACACTGCTTTTAGATAAATGTTTGCTTAACATGATATCTTCGTTAACGTACCATATAAGTAATGGATATTATTCCTTCGGCCGGAAGAAAATAGAACTATCGGAAGTAGTATTATCGTTTATAATCGGTATGGACATATTCATTTTGCAACTAGGATTAATTAATATAATTACATAATCGAAAAAAAAATTCTCACTATCCAAATACTGTTTGCAAGTTGTAATCAAAAGGATGACTCTACATACATAATCATAATCTTCAGAACAACATTCAATGATCCATTTGTTTCCAGAACTTTAACCACTTTATCAACTTTATTTCATCTTTGCCAGATATACCAAGTATGTCGACTGTGGAAAGGAAAAATGACGTAACCCACACAAAGCAAGTCAGGAGGTACAAAAACGTTTATTAAATTATTTTGTGCCAAAGTCAAAACATTAAAAAAGCAAAACCCTGAAGTAAAAAAGATGCAATTCATTTAATACGTTATTTAAGAAAAACCAATAGAATCCATGGCGTGGAAACCTTTTTTCATGGTCACAAATTTCATCGGCTATCCTTTTTTTAAACTTAAAAGTTAAATTTAGATACTAATTTAAAATTTTCAGCTTACATCCTTTTAACAGAATGTGTTAAAAGGATGTTAGCTTCATTAAGATGTATTTATTTTGATTCTCGAATAAAAGCTATTTTGAAAAACTGAGGTCCTTTTTCCCTTTTCTCAGTCGTATATTAAAACATCGGACGTTAGAATTTATCTGTATTAAATTAGATAAAGATAGGGTTGGTATTTTCTTATAGAATCGTAATTGTAATTTATAAATTTATATTTTTATCGAAGAGTTATCGTATTTTCAAAAATATTCCAACACCTTAAAAAATATACAACACCTTAAAAAATACAGCTATTATCAACTTACAGTCTCTTAAGGTTTGTTTGCAAGAAATATCCCCATCGTCTCTTGCCTTCCTAAGAATGATTTTGTTCGTATGAATGGTGGCGGATGACTTGCACATTTTTCAATAAAACGTTGTTTGCTAACAATATGTTCAATAGGTAGGTATAAAGCCTTCTTTCGTATTCGACAATATCGATTCAAAATAGACGGTACATTATTATTTGTACTATTCTCCACCTGTCATAAACAAATCACAACTTATTTACATTTATTCAAAACACCGTTTTAAATAAAGACTTTGATGTTTTTTTTTTATATGTTACTATTCAAATAAAGAATAATCATATTTAAATAGCATATTGGAATATTATTATATTATATTATATGAGTACCTTTAATATGCATCTTATTTATATAAAAATAAACTTAACGGTGCTATAATCACGTAACATACTATTGAACAAAATTAATAAAATATATACACATATAATACATTATCTGCTATTTTTGTGATTGAAACATATCGAATAATATATCGTACGATCAACTCATTTCATACAAGTTTAAGTTATAATATTTTTCTCATGTGAATAAATAGGTTGTCAGACAATTTATCAGTTCGTCAAGCATTTAGTATGGTATTTTTCAATTGAAAAAATCTTAACAACTGTGAGATTCGAATCGTCAAAACCTTCGGTATCGAAGCGCGCACGCTTACCTCTCGGCCAGCGGCTGACCAATAATTTGTCATACTATATAAAAACTAAGTGCAAATTTACTTTACATGTGAATCCTAATGTGAACTTAAATATAAATTAATATTATTATCTACTTTGTTTTTGATAGAAATGTATCAGCTGACCTTACTGAAATGAACCTTTTATAAAACTTCAATTAACTTTTTTTTTTTTTTATACCATGTTCGCTCCCAACGTGGAGCATATGGATCTACA
>JAGVSQ010002855.1:0-23298 GCA_022683975.1 Rhyacophila evoluta | reverse complement strand
ATATACTTAAGATCAAAGCAAGACTCTAATGTTTTACTCGATACTTTTATTTTAAAACACACAAAATTACACCTAATCTTACACTAATTTTATCCTATATTGTCAATAGTAAAATGAGACCTAATTTAAAAATTTTAAATGTCAACATTTTTCATAAATTATATTCGTATGCCTTTACTCATAAAAAAGTTAAAAAAATTATACTTTGTTTTTAATGAAGTAGTTTATTCTCTTATATATTAATTTTCTAGTCGTGATTTTGTTTGTACTGCCTATTGTTTCTAATATTAGGCGAATAATAAATCATAGTATTTCACCTCATATATAATAGCACCAAAAGAAAGTAATACTTACAAAAAGTAATGATATTTCCTTGAAATTATTTTTTACAATATTTCATGAGGTATGTGATTGCTTCTTCTTCTTCTTAGATATCACTGCTCATCATCATACGGTTAACATGCAATGCCTTCAACAAACCCTGTCACCTACAAGCATTCTTGATCATCCTGTTTCCCTTTCCTCGCATCATTTTCTTATGTATAAACTTATCAGCTATTGTTCCAAATTTCTTTCTACGTGTAACAAGTAAACTAATTTCTTTAAGAAAATGGTAAATTTATTTTTAAAAAATATTAACTTTTAGTTTAAAAATATTTATATTTCAAATCGCTATAAAGTTATAAACACGATACTTTAGAAAGCGCTCAAATATATAAGTAAAACACATATTCACAGTATGCAGATATAATTTATATTTTAGAATATTTTAATCTCAACACTTCAAAGATTCGTCTTACTGGCCAAATAGTAAGCAAGTGCGTTTAGGTGCTGGAGGTTGTAAGATCAAATCCGATAACTGCCAAGTATTTTTAATTAATTAAATTTAAAAAATTATCGATTGTCAACAATCCATGAAGATAATGTATCCCATGAAATACTCAAATTTATTAAATAGTCTATTTTATTACGTATACTATTTTATGTAATATCTTACATACCTAATAAAAATAATTCAAGAAATTAATTGATTCAATGCAAATGAAACATGAAATATAATTTCAATAACATTTATAAAAAAAGTATAAAGTTACGATGACATTTAATAAATCAACGGTTTTGCATTGATTTCTACTAAATTTAAGAATTCGAATTCAAGCAAAAATATTTTTTCAATCTAATTAATTAATCAAAATTATTCCTCCAAAACGTAATTCACCAAAGTACGCTTGTTCACCTGTTATGCATAACTGAATAAAAGATCTCTCGACAAAGTGAACCGAAAAAAAAATAAAACATTAAAAAAGTTAAGTGAAACCGAATCCACGAGACCGCCCTGCGTATTTTTTTTTTCTTTGGGTGGTTCGAATTATATCAGTGGTGCCTCGTTATCATTGCAAATGTCAAAAGCGAATCGAATTTCCATTTTTAACGAACGATCGTCCATAAATACACACAATTTCTCTTAATGAAATTACGAGTTCTAATACGGTTCAACGATTGTCTGAAATTATTTGTATCCTTTAAGGATTATCGGATTTTTGTCAATCTTTTCGATTATAAACATTATCAACTCTTTGTTATTATTTTCCGGATGAAAATTTTATTAATAAAAAATCGATCATTTAAATACCAGCAAATATGAAAGCGTCACCATAGAAGTATGCTTAGATTGTTTAACATAATTCGGATTTCTTTTTTATCAACAGAGATTTACACTGGAAAGTAAAATGTACACTTCCCTTTTTTTGTGTTATGTCTTATCATGTACAATTACTATTTGTCTATTTTTAATTTTACAACGTTTGATGGATAAATATCCGAATTAACATCACATTTAGATGCATTTTTAACCCTTCCAAAAAACTAACAAATTCAACTGCATTGTTGCCAATGTTATCCAAAATTTCAATATCGTCCTGTGAAATATCACAAGCACAGTATAAAATATTGTATTTGTGTAATATTATTATAAGCCAGTGCTCCACAATCGCTGTGACACGACAAAGTAGTGTACCACGAGAAAATGCTAGGTGTGCCATGGCGCATATCTACAATATTAGAAAATCACGAGAAATTCCGCAAAATTTTGGAAATAACTTTAAGTGTGCAATGAAAGATAAAAAATTACACTAACAGTGCTAATAGAAAACAAACCTACAATATTTTTTCTTTTTGTTTGTTATTTATAACATAGAACTGCTTTATTTTTTACCAAATGATTGATGTGTCTCAAAAGTCATAGTTTTGAATGTTCTAATTATAGTAAAATACACAAATTTTAATTTAGAAAATAAGAAAAACACTTTTACTCAATATTTTGAACAATTGTAATTTAATTCTAGATAATATATTAATTAATTCATACACAATGTCAAATAATCCAACATATTTATCTTGCGATAATTTCCGCTCTGAAAATGAGCAATATGGAAGTCCATTAACACAAATTATTTGCGACACAATTGGTTCTCAGTCAATCGTTTAAAATAACGAGCACTCAGTTTCGTATTTTTAAAATGAAAAAAAATTCAAACAGCTTTTTCATTTCAACCTGCAACTATCGGCACCGGATCTTGCGTTTTTACCAATCAACGACTGTGTTTAAATACTTAGCATTAGTAGATATTAATTTTGAAAACTTTTTTAAAATGCATATAACGATAATGATTATACTGTTTAGACTTCTATAATTTATATAACATAAAAAGTTTAATTTAAGAAACAATATGTATTAAAATATAATTTTGTATGCAAATAATAAATAATAGTTTGATATGATTAACTGTTTAAATTGTTTTATTGTCATGTTTGTTGGGGAATATAATCTTCATTGGCTATCGATTTTACAAATATACTTGAATGGCTATTTTCATTTAAGAAATATCATTTCACTTTCTCAACCACGTTGCCTTTGTATGTATTCAAAGAAGAATTTTCCCGTCAGCTGTTTTTATTCCGTTAAGTTGTATCTAAAGCGTTTCAAAAATTCTCGTAATGCTTTTATCAAAATCAAACGTCTACTGTGTTACAATTATTTTATTCTACAATTCAATATCCAACGATTTTGAAGAAAAAATAACATTCAAAAATGTGATATAAGAGTATAAGATTTTTCAAAATCAAGATTTAAATATTTGAATTATTGATTATAGTTGTCATTTTCTTTGTAAAATATTTAGATTTTATTAACTTTAACAGTCTTATAACATAGCTCAGTTTTAGCCAAGAGTTCAATTTGCTTAAATTAAAAAAAAAAAATTAAAACAAACATGAGATTAAAAAACGGAACGTCACTTCTCGGACATCCTACAGTTTTTAAATGTTTATGGCAATAAATGAAATTAATTAAAAATATATTGACTGTCTTTTTGCTTGATGAAAATTTTGAAATCAATATACATAAACGCCGTAATTCTATGTGAGTTATTAAATAGAAAAACAAATACAGTATATTACGATCTATTAAAAACATATCAAATAATTTATTCAATGATGATTTCAGTTTCATTGGATACGGCATTTTTTGTTAATATAACAAAAGCTAATATCGCGGAATTCGATAATCAAATGCTTAGTACCAAAAAAACGTTTAAAAATCTTGAGATTTGTCATCATACATTCAATGCATAAAAAACATAACTGAAAATTTATAACTAAGCACCTAACATACAACTCTTACAGCTCTTAAAATATTTTATGGAATACTAAATATAATTCTAATAATGATTAGCGTATTTTAATCATAAACAGAAAATTCTCAGTGTGTTTATTTTGACGTAATACACGAATTTGAATGTCATATTTAATTAACTAATTTTAACTGTTTACAATAAATCGATACATTATAAGAAAGTGGTTTATTTATACATTGCAATAATAATCGTAATTGTTTTAGATTAGCAGTATTAGGCGCCAGCCAATTTAAGTAAAAACTTTAAAATAAATCTCTCAAATAGAAATATTCATTCAAATATTTTCTTTAATTCATTTTTTTATTCGATGTTCGAAAGCCTAATAACCGATCGGCCTATTTCTTCTTTGCTTCACGCCGTTGATTTCTCAAACTTTTCATATCGCTGAAATAATCAATTTAATCAGAAACTTTCGAACGATCCTAATTGAATTTTCGTTTCTTACCATTTGATTCAATTTCATTATTGCCTTAAATTTAATAAACTTGTTAAATCTATTGTTTTCTAGGTATTATACTATACATTTTCCACGTAGAAAAAGGAGAAATTTAATTTAAGACTATTTTATAGAAGCTGCAAAAATTACTGAATCAAAATTTAGCATCAAAAACGGTTTGATTCATTAAAGAATAAAATACGTTTTAATTTATTACAAGAAGACCACATGGAGAATATTTAACTCTTAAGCATGATATAAACTTAAATGATTTCAATACAAAAGCTTGAAGAAATATTTGATATATATTTTATAGAACTTTTTTAAGTAAATTATTGCACAATAACTCATTAATAAGTATTGTTTTATGTAAAATGTTTTACTTTGTGTTTGTTAATTAAAATAATACAGTCTACAAAATCCAATAGCTGACCCTAAAATGGAGTCATATATGTTCATTTATGAAAACTTTACATGTAAACAAAAGTTCTATTACATACCACATTTCCAACGTATCTAGTTTTTATTGTGTATTTGGTTAAGTAGAATTATAGCTATGGTACCAAAAAGGAAATAATTTTAATGATACTCTTTGTTCTAGTGTGTAATATCTATATATGTATACGAGCGCAAAACGTTTACTAAATAATTAAAAATATGTTTTAAAATTAATTTGATGTTAGCATTATGTTATACATTTCAAACATTACAAATTATAAGCTTAATATACAAAATAATAAATGTATACTTATTTGTATAGTTTTAATTGTTATTTTTTTTTTAAATTAATACTTGGTTTTTAGTTACAAAATAAATAATTTGGCTATTTTTTTTAATTTTCATTTCCAAAATATCTACACACGTTTAAATTTTTATGCACAATCATGTGTGTTAGACCATTATTTTTTTTCTAAAAACGGAATATCTACTAATTTTAGGTAATCCGATATGTGTTTGATATAAACTATAATACCGGTCATTTACTAACATGCAATAAGATAATAAATAAAGTATTCATTTATTTGGGATGCTTCAATTATTATTATTGCTTAATATTAACATGCTCGAACTGACTAAAAAAATGTACTGTGTAATAGTGTACAAACAAAATTAAAATATTTGTACGAACAATTTCATTTTTCAAAAAAAAAAATGCATAATAGTAAATTTATTTAATTGATAAATAATAATTCTAACTAGTGTTAGGAAGATTCAAGTCTGAATAGTCTTTTTTTATATTATCACCCTCCCTGTGGGGTTCTTAAAACGAAAACAATGAAATAGCAGTGTTATGATATTATAAACTTTTTATAACATGGTCACCGTACTTTATGATTGTGCATGCTTGCGAAAGTTTGCATGAGTATGTGTACTCTTAAGTCTTAGAATTTACTTGTTTGTAGTCAAAAGAGTTTAACTAGTAAAGTTGACAGCCAGGCTTCTAAAAATCTGCAAATTAAAATTTAAATATTTTTTTAGTTTCATAGTCATAGATCTAATTAGTAATATTTTAAAATCAATAGATCTAACGACACTAGTAAAAAATGTGATTTTTAGAAATAGTTCAATCTCGATGTACTGAGAAATAAAAGTATAAATGTATTTATGAGCAAAGAACTAACACGGTATTTGCATTTATAAATTAAAAAGTAAAAGTATTACAAGCCTTAAAACGTATAAAACGTCCTATTACTGGCATAAGACGTTAAAGTAAAACAGTGAGTTTTGAGATAATGGAGTTTTAATGTTTGAGTCTTTCTGTTAAATACATTTTACGACGATTTCTTAAGATATAGTATATTATTTAATAGAAATTGTCGTAAAATGTATTTAACAGAGAGACTTAAACATAAAAACTCGATCATCTCAAAACTCACTTTTTTACTTTAACGTCTTATGCCAGTAATATGACGATATAGTTTTTATAAAAAAGGATCATAAATAATTGAATTACCATATAAAAAATACAATTTATATGATATATCATAAAATAACTAATGTTAGATGAAAAAAGAATACTGTTTATTAATTGAAAGCTTGATTTAGATGTACAATTAATTACGAACATTACTTTTCATCTATGTATAGCATTTTCGTTTTAATCTGAAAAAGTGACACATTTACCATACTTTATGTATCCACGATAGTAACCGTACATGAAAATCAGGACTTACGGCAAAACACGCGCAAAAAAGAGGGCAGTTATTTATGGAAAGAGTACACACTATTTATCAGAACTTCACCTTATCATATGTTATGACCTATTCCTGCATGTTTTTTCTGCTTAAACTGGTTTGTTGTTTATGACTATGGCGTTGTCTCTTAGGAAAAAGCTGAGGCCAAACTTATTCTTTAATTGTGCGGCGTTCAAAAGCTTTTATGATAATAATGTTTAAATAAACCGTTACTTAAATTATATGGAGATATGTTTATTTTAATAATGATTGATTCTAAAAACATCAGTGTAAAGTTATCACATAAATTCATACGCCATTATATCTTAATATGAAAGATGTACATTTTGCAAATAATTTGTTACATCATCATTTTAAGTTAATATTAAAAAACAACTTTGTCGCTTGTAAGTAATTATATTCATATCAGAGTCCAACATACAAGCTTTGCTGTACAAATAAAATGTAAAACGGTTAACTGTTTATCAATGTCAACGTAAAAATACTTTTAAGTACTAATAAGAAAAGAAATAAAATATTTAATAAAAATCAAATAAATACATTTTTTTACCATTATATCTTCAAGGAATGTAAAAAATATAATTTTCTGCAATAAAAAGATTTTTTTTATACTTTCGGTTGTAATGTAATTTCTTTTACCATAATCGTTCCAAACGTGGATAATATGGTTATCCGCAAAAAGATATATTTTTCACGAGAATTGGTTGTCAGATAATCAACCAAAAAAATGGGCACCCATTCCTATATTTTCGAATTTAAAAAAATGAGCAGATATGAGAATCCAACTCGCATTCCTCGAAAGCGAGGCATGCTCACTTTCCTCTCGGCTATCGGGGAGAATATTTTACTTTTATGAAAATACATTTGTCATTGATATTCTACTAAAATAAAACGAACATTAATGTAATTGAGCTCAATTCCAACTGTAGTTTTTGAATATTATTACGTTTACCCACTAAATTAATGTCAACATATTTATATTTTTTCCAGATATGTACGATTACGCGGCCGCGGTCGGCGACTGGTCCCGCATTTCCTATATGGAAGAAGCGGGCCTGGCATCAGCCATAACCAACTGTTCACTACCGGGTCAGAGTTGTGGCCATGATCTCAATGATACATGGTTATCGTCCGACTTCAACTCGTCAAACTACAATGGAAGTTACGGAAGAAACACTACAGGAAATCTTGGAGACGAGAACCTCAGTGAGGTTATTGTCATGGCTGTTACGTCTGTCGTCTTAGCGCTCATCATTCTGATCACCATTATTGGTAAGTGAATCATTAATTCAATCTTAAATTTTGTAACATTTAAAAAGATACTCACAAATAGTCATGCATCAGCATTCTGTTCATGAATCCAAATATTTCTAAAACATTTATCGAAATTTAAGTTTTCTTCGCTCCGCACATAGAATATAATATGAACGCCTCGTAGTTCTATAAATCGGCCGTATAAATAAACAATATATTGTTTCATAGCATGCTGATTGATTTTCCCATCAGACACAATAGAATTTTCGCATTGAGTCTCTTCTAAGACTACAATAAGAATAATATAAAACTATAGAAGAAATAAGAATTCTAACATTGAATAATTAACCACAAACAGAATAGAGAAATCAATAGCACAGTATGTTTTTCTCTTTGCAAGATTTGTACTTTAATATGATATATATAATACTTGTAATTTACAAAATTGATATTTTATATGATGATCAAATAGCAAAAAACTGGCCAATAATCGACAATATATCCTTAATAATTTTAAATATTATTTTTTTGGTGTTCTCTAGATCAGTGTTCCGTACCCTTTTTTCGTTCACGGCACACTTTTTCCAAAATTTCACGGCACACCACAAAGAAAAAGAGAAATAATTTCTCGTGTTTTTCAGATATTGTCACACAGCATTGTCTCACAGCACACTACTATGCCACAGCATAGCAGTTCTGAAAGACCACTCTAGATGAATATACGGCTTTCTTTAATAGCCGAAAAAATCCTGTTATCATTATGGAATCGTTTTGTCTATAAAAATGTTATCTTCAAACATATTTTATTTTACATTATGACACATTGAATAATTTCACATGGTGATTGAGTCACAATAATTTTACGACGAGACATTTTCGGGGCATCTGCGACATACTTCCAGTCAGATCCAATGTCATGTATTCAGTTTTAAATAATATTCTTATCATTTCCTGCAAACAATTATTAACTACTAAAAATATGTCACACAAAAACTACCAGTAATTCCCAGTAGGGCATATTTTAATGTTATTTTTTAAATTAGTAAATATAGTTACCAACTGCTGAAAGTCTTTCAGTTTTTATTTGTTTATACTCTTTAATAGTGTATACCTAACAGACATAATATTTGTTCAATTTTCACTATATAATTAACAATAATATACTTAAATTTCGATACATTAAACACAGTTGTTGCTTCAATTTGTTATTTTTTTAGTTATACGAATTTATATTACAACCTCATTTTATTTGACTTAAATTTATGAAAATATAGCTTGTGTTAAAATCTTTTGCCACGTTTTCACACCAAGAAATGGACGTATGTCATGACGAAGCCAACATTAACTAAGTTCGGAAGTCTCCCATTAAAGTTTACTGTTGACGAGCTTTAAAGAATATGTATTCTATTTTTCTTAACGTACACATAGTAGAAATTCATGAAATAATCGTTCATATACTAAGTCTGTCATCAATCATAAAATTATTTATTTAATTAATGACTATTTCAACCAATTCTCTTGAAAAAATAAACTTGACAATGCAGAAACCTACATACTTTATTTCTAAAATAGTCAACTCAACACCAAAATATATCAATAAAAATAACACAGATTTTTAAAATAAAATTTTGATAGATACAAAATAATATGTCATCATTAGGACGATTATTATAATTATGATGATCAATATGATCTGTGAGTATTTATCTTTATATATAATTATTAATATCAAGTAATATGTTTAGACAATGACAATACGTATATATAATTTTGTGATTAATTGACGATGAATAATGAACATACACGAATTAATTCAAAGTAAATACCAATTACGTGGAAGTAATACATGTAAAATATTGTATAGTTGTAATATATATATAATAAATAATTAAATAACTATACGTGAAATAGTAAATTGCAAAGGTTATCTTTACTTGTAAACATATTATCATTGTATAATTAGAATTTTTGTAGAAAAAATTCTCTATGAAGACTGGATATATTTAAAAGCAAAATAATTGTTGTTTAAATGAACCATTTAGAAAAGGTTCCTTCCTCAAAGTGTCTACAATCAATAAATTTCCAAATCGATTAAACATCTACGTAGTTAGGTATATAGGAACGTAAGAAAATAAATTTAGGGTATTAAACAAATTAAATCCAGGAGAGACCTCTTTCATCCAAAAGTTTTGATGGTCCGATTTAACCAATCAAGACATTCTTCAAAATATCAACAAACAATGAACAATCATAAAAGAGTATGTTGTTTAATTTTCTTTAATCTTTAATATTTGGATATATTTATAAAAATATTCTAACCTAAGTTTTAAGAAAGCAAAATTACATAACATATTAAATAAAAATGGGGTATAGGCATAGTGATACATTTCAAAATATTTTAAAATTCAGTTGTATTCACACATATTCAAACTATCTCCTTCATTTATAAATATATGTGCTATTTAAAAAAAACTATGATATTTGCAATGATAATTCAAACTTAAAGGTGGCTACACACGTTTAAGTTTGCATGCACAATCATTTGTGTGTGACCATTTTGATTTTATTCCTGAAAACGGAATATCTACTACTTTTAGGTAATCATACGTGTATTTGATATAAACTATAATACTGGTCGTCTACCGACATATACTAAAATTGCAAATAAATTATTCATTGATATAGGATACTTAATTTATTATTGGTTAATATTTACATGCTCAATTTGACCAACAAAATGCACTGTGTGTTTTGAAAGTTAATAGTTTATATTAAAAAACGAAATTTTTAAAATTTCATTATGCGAAAAGTATTGATAATAAAATATTACACAATATGAAACTAATAGTAAACTTATTCAATCGACTATTAGTAATTCTAACTAATGTTAAGGAGACTCAAGTCTGGACTGATAACAAAGTCTTTCTTTTTCACTTCATCACTCTCTTCTTGTGAGGTTCGAAAAACGGAAACAATAAAATTATAGTGTTTTAATATCAGAAAAATTTAACGTATGGTCACCGTATTTTTACAATCATTCACGCATACTTGCGCAAATTTGCATGGTCGTGTATAGCCCCCTTAACGCGTGGGCCCTTATTTCTATCTAAGCGACCGTAATACATAATATGTTATGTTATGTATAATATTAATTATTTGGGCACCTAGCAACCAAGCTGAGTCAAGCAATATGATCTCTGACAGCTCGTAATCTGATATTTATTGAAGTATGTTATTACGTATATTATATTAATAGATTAATCTTAAAGTCTACCTACGTGAATCGATAAATATGTCTATATTACAATTTCATAGTATGGTATATATTTTACTCTTCTAATTTTTCTTTTCATATTCAGTATTTTAGGTTTTCGTTATTCGACTTTGTTTTTGGTAATATTCATTTAACACAGTTCGAGACATATTTTTAAAATAATTAATTTGAAATTAAACAAATTTTCATTGTTTTGATTTTTGACGCTGCGTTAAAATTATTAATATCAATGAAACTTATCTTATTATTTATATAACAACGTATTATAATATATAATGAATATATTTCATATGTGATATGATCTTTGGGTTCCTATTAGAATAGTACTTCTTCCAAACCACTTCTGATATCAATATTTCAAAAGCAGGATAGACAAGGTGGTGCATCATGAAAGACCTTTGACATGCAGCCCGCTTGTTTAATACTATTATACAAAATATATGTGTCAAAGATGTTATATACTTCAGCGAAGTATCGATCAATGTATGTAGATTAATCAAAAGAGCTTTTAGTACAGTATTAGAAATAAAAGCTTTCAATAAGTCCAGCAGGAAACTAAAACAGCTTGACAATAAAATATTAACTAAAAATAAAAAAAATATGATTACTAGGTGATTAATATATCTTAAGATTTAATAGCGGAATGGTTATAATTATAATTATTTAAAACAAGTAAAACACAGTATCTTGCATATGGTTCCCTATGTGGATAATGTGAATTACTTAGTAGGACAGGATAGGTATAAGCTCATTGTTTAAATATTTGACTAAAGTTTATAATACACATTTATGGATATAAACTGTTGTGTGTATACTGTCTAGTATAGGTGATTTTTATGGATTTAGTTCAAGTAGCAAGCATAAAAAAGTACCAAACATTTTCGTCCTTAAGCATAGTACTAATAAAAAGTAAACAAAGTATGAGGAAATTTAAAAAGTACAACATCAATCATTTTTCCTGAAACGTTAATATTTTTCAGTTTACTTAATTTATAACGGATTGATTAACAACTATAATTAATTATAACGGTTCACTTATTGGTTAATCATTTATATAAAATACACACAATACTAATTACTAATTAATTTGATATTATGATACATTATGAGCGAACCATTAAACGTATACAAAACTCGCCAAAGTGAACGCCAAGTAGGGTCCCCTGTTGGTAAACTTTTCTTCAAAAGCTATTCCATAAAGACCAAAAGTTTAGTCAGAGCTTCGCTTGACTCTACGCTCTGGATTAATCGAGTGGAGCTTAATATATTAGATCAAATAAATTTCTCAAAGCACTTAAACCTCATTGGTAAGTACTAATAACGTTTGTCGGTAATTCGGAACTACAGTTAAATTGGGCGAGGTATATTGCCTTACGTATATTTTGTCTACGCCTGTTAGATAAGGTAGAAAACCAGCGTCAAGTGAAAGGCTTCCTAGATTAAATTATTGCTATATCGACTGTAAATATCTATATACGCTCTAATGTATTCACATGAGGTATCCAGGTTTTAATCAAGTAATTGATTTCAGCTCGTGGTGGATAATTTACAACAGTGCTCGTTTATTACTTAATCAATCTAAACTGGTAAAACGCTATGACTTTTAATAATAAATAATCCATGATACACTTCGAATCTTTTAATAATCGAGTAACCAGGTAAGATATTCATTATTCCTAGAGAGAAACATTTCCCGGATATTTGTTACTCTCGGGAAACGGGAAATTTCAAATCATATGCGTGTGAATATTATTCTTAGAATGGCAATCAATTATGTTACCATGAATTAAACTTTAATTAAATAATTTAGACTAATTTCGTTTAACAAAAAAATTCAAATCATCTAAATTCAATGTTATTATTGCATACTATACCATAATTACAGGTTGTTTTACAGAGTATATTTCAATAAATTAATTCATTAAAAAAATAGTTGAATATATTATCAGTTGATAATTTAACAGTATGTTCTACGTGAGTATCATTTTGAATTATTTAATAGTATCCTTTTTTAAATCTGTATAAATATACATCGTTGTAATGTTGAATACAAACGACTCGGCGTGCATGTTATTTAACCTCCTTCAATAAACAGCCTTTGGTCACTGTTGGATATAGGTCACTAATTTCCTTTAATCCTTTGTATACTCGGTTACATTTAACGTTAATTTACGTTAGCTTAAAAAAGCTTCACGTTTATAAAATACTGCTAACTTTTCTATTCAATATACTAACGCAAAATCTTACTAGTAATTTTATCTTTTAATAATACTTAATAATATAAATATATAAACCGTTTTAGTAACGTAATATTAAAGCTCATAACAGTCTTAAAAAGCTCAATATTTGTAGAAATATATAATATAAAAAGTTTTAGCAGACCGTAATGGGAAATGTGCTTTCAACAAGTTTTTTTTATCGGTTATGTGTGTCATATATCTTTGTGTTATTATTATTTCTAATACTACTTCAGTCGGCTAACGAAACAATACAGGAGAACCCTGAAATTAATGCTATGATTTACTATACAAGGGCCGCATTATGATGTAATGTGGTATATATGACAAGCTTATTAATTTTTTATCGTTTTCGTCTGAACAAAAAAGATTTTACAAAGTTTTGTTTATAGATTTACTAAATTTATTAGTTTTCAATCATATTCAATACTTATTTAACCGTGAAAATATATATTTCATAAAATTTTATGCAAAATACAAGATGTATCACATTAACAACATACACTTAATTCGATGATAGTTAAAACAAGCAATCAACTCCAATTTTGCCGGAAATTTAAAATAACCAGTTGATTAAAAACATTAAAATTATTTTCGTATTGGTTATTTGATAGCATCTTTTGTTGATTCCTTATAAAGTGAATAGTTAAATTTAAGCCATAAGCTACGCATTTTCTTAAATTCACAATATACGACAAAAATACCTTTTTTAATAATCTAAAATGGAATTTTTAAGTTTATTTTAGTTTTTCATCTTCTTAAAATTCCTATATATCGTTGGCTTATATACAGATAAAACATCCCAAATAGTAAAACATATACCGCTAACAAAGATTAACAAAGTGTAAATAGTGTTCAAGTAAGTTAATTAAACATTGTATATTTTTTAAACTGTCTCTCATTCAGTAGAATAAGTTAATAGTGCGTGTGTTGATAAAAGTTAATAAATAATTATTAAATAAAAACCAAAGTAATTTTATTTGTGTTTGGTTCACGACATGAATCTAAAACACTTTTTTAACATTGTTTAATTAAATTTTGTGTAAAACCGTTCATTTAACAATTTGTAAGAATTGTATTACATTTTTTTTTTCATTTTTTACTGTGTCGTTTTGTATTAGGGTAGTGTACTGGGCTTTTAAGTTGCTTGACCAAAACACAGGGATATATTTTAAATCATTGTCAGGTCTAACAAAACATATTGTCTATGGCTTACATCATATTAAACGCAAAAGGGGCTCTGAAATGTTATTAGGCAATAATTTTCATAACCCCGACAAAACAGCAAGCCATTGTTTGTCGATGTTCGGAGGCTTTCCAGCAGTCATAAAGTAAAAATTCTTCCCACATTACGGCGATTTGAAAGGAAATTTGCGTCACAGTTTCCCCGTGTGACAAAATAAAGTGGGGATTTAATATATTCGCAAACACACACCAAGAGGCACTAAGGTATTGCAAATTGCTTTGTTGGGATATATGATTATCTCTCTGCGTACTTTGAATATCGGAAATACTTTATTGGTGTCGTAAAAATACAACTCAGGTTACAAAGGATGGTGTGAATCCAATTTATTGAAAAGGAAATTCAGCGGAGGTGCGCACATTACGGTAATAGTACTCACAAAAGGTCAAAATTCTAAGAAGTAAATTATTATTAAACCAATATCATTACAATATATAACCTTTTCATTATTCGTAAGCACACATTTAGTACCAAAATAGGCTGTATTTTATTCTAAAGTGTAACATAAAGACATAACCTACTAGTATCGATGCTAATACAAAGCTCAACAGCCACACTTAACGAAATTGTTTCGGATACTTGATATTTTTCACTTGAGTGAGAGTGGGTGTAGATATGTTATATTTGCTCTAAAAGTAAAGCGTATGAACCTTAACGTTGTGAAAATGACTACTCTTAAAAATGAGCTAGGGAAATTTCGTTTCTGATGAATGTAACGAAAATCATATTGCTTTGTTTCCCATATCCGTTTGTAATTTTAAACTTATCACAACAAATGCGCTATAGCCAATTGCTCCAAATCCCGGATTAATACCCACGATTAACAGCACCAAATCACTCAAGCTTATTAAGCGACCACTGAGGCAAGTAAATTTATATAATAATACACACCACCAAAACGATTTTTTTGAATCTTCGTATATTCTCAAATGTTTTTTACTCTGATGAAAAATTAATGTTTCATACACAATATTTTACGTAACTAACCTAAAGTGAACGACTATGTTCCTAGAAAGGTGAATTCAATTAGCTACGAAAACATTCACAATTACAAATTTATATTTATATAACTCATTTTTGTATCTAAAAAAATACAACATTAATATAATTACTAACTTCTTATCATTCTAGTACTTTAGTAAATACAAATATCTTGACAAAACAAATATTGGTAAAAGCCAATCGAATATCTAAAGCTTATCAAAAAGCTAATTATATGATAAATTTCAATACATATTTTTATATGTTGATATACGACCAATTAAAAATTTAAAGTATTTTTTTGAAGTACTAGCATGACTAAGTATTTATATAACCTTGTGATTTTTTAAAAACGTCTGTGATGAAAAGGAATTTCCCTACATTTTTTATTACTTTTAGCGATCAAAAACTTTTATATTATTAGTATATAATACAATATTTTAATTATATTATAAACATTCTATAAATAATATCATTAATTAGTTAGAAGTAGCAATAATGGAATCATTATGTTATATTTTTAGTACAATGTTCAAAAATAAAACAATGCTATAAATATATCAACGCTTAGATATTAATAGCAATAATAATAAGCACGCACTTTACGTGGGTAGCTAAATAAAAGCTTTCAAATACTTTATTGCATTAGACCTAATTACGCCTAACGTTTTAAGCAATTGAAGCTTGTTTGTTATTGTGCTTGACGTCAAACATACATGAATATATACATATCATTTTTGTTTGAATAAAACATTTTTCAATGTTACAAACTATTGAGTCAACTTTTAATTTATTCACTATTTTTTTTTTATCTACCATGTTCGCTCCCAATGTGTAAAATATGGATCTACGCAGTCTGAAGATATCCATTCTGAAAGAGGAGTTTATGGAACTTCGTAATGTGAAGACGTTTTGACAAACTATTATTTCACAAGAATTATTTATCAGGGCATTACTCAACCAAATGTGTATCTAGTCCTTCATTTTCGGATTTTTAAAATGCGATAGATGAGGAATCAAACCCGCATTCCCCGGATTGCTAGGCGCGCATGCTACCAACTACGGTACCGGGAGACATTTTATTTAGCACACATTAACTGTGCATTTATTTCGTTGCAAGTGTTTTCCTGCGAATGAACTATTCACTTACTATAGTAAAAAGGGTGTGATTGTGATAAATACAATTTTATTCTTGATAGCTCAGTGGCGACTTAAACTATAGTATTTTTTTAAATGTATATATACTCGTCTTACAAGTCAGCGCAATAAACAGAGGTAAAATTTGGCTTCCAGCTTTTCATTTTCACATTTCACTAAGCACAAATCAGTTTTCTATAACTTCGCCAAATCAGCAATATCATATTCTTCAAGATAGCTATCGTTATCAGTTTTTTATTCAGTTATACCATACATACTAACCTTACTAAAGTAAAATACATATCTTTATTTTAAAATATTAACATCCATCTCAAGGGGTTCTGGTACATAAAAAATAGGCCTACTTATATCACTTTGAATATCTTAAATTTCCGATCCCTGGCTTGTACATTCTCAGTTGACATCATGTAATGTCAACCGAATGCCTTATTTGAAATTTTAATTCGAAAAGGGGGCCTCACCAAGAAGGGCTCTTGAGCAGAGACTGCTTCAAAACACTCAAAAACTGAGATGCGTAAACCCGATTTAAAAACACAAAAGATACTCGTTCATGTAAACAATCGTAGGTAAGGTTTTCTCGTTTGTTTGTATAAAAAACATTCTCAAAACATTTTAAATCAAATTAAGCGATTTTAAAAGTATCGAATTCTTTTGTAATATAAATATCCTACAAGTGATCGCTTTGTAAAAATAATTGGGTAATTTATTTGAGGAAATTGATTGACTGATGAAATAAGTCATTAAAATTCAAATCAAATTTATAAGCGGCATAAAAAAGATTTTTATTATTAACATTAAAAATATGAATGTCAGTGAATTTTTATTTCATTTATTTATACGTGTATTTTCATAAAAATAATTATGTTTGTGATGTAAATAAAAATACAACTCGTTCATGTTTTTCTTTGATCATTAAAAATCAACAACCACGATGATGAAAAAGAAAAATCGTCAATATATTATTCAGATAACTTTCTTCACTACCCAACTCTCAAAGTGGAGCATATTGATCTAAACATTGCAGTAATGATTGCTCTGAAAGTAGAGTATTTGGATATTTGTAACATAAAGACATGCCTTGAGAAATCATTAAAAATCCAGCAGATTTGGAATCATAATTTCCCAACACAAAGCGCGCACGCTGACCACTCTGCTGCCAAAGAAATAAAATAATATAATAATGATACTATTTTCAGTGTATTTACTTTATACTTGAGTTTTATTCTAAATCATTTATTAAGTAATAAATTTTAAATTCAATTGATTGTAAAATATGAAAAATTTTATTACTTTAATAACTTATTCGTGAACATTGACCCTGTATTTACTTTGTTTTGAGGTAACAGCATCATTTTTTTATAAATTCTTTGGTAATATCGCTCCGAACATTTAGAAACTTTTAAATTCTCTTACGCAACTTTTAAATGTATAGATGTATATTTTAATGATTTAAAACTTTCTACAAAGAAGAAGAGAAAAATACAGCGCGATAAATGGATGCCTACAAATTAGGGATTCCAGGGGGCGATAAAAATTAAAACTTAGAAAGCCCAAGGGAAGCTTTCGTTCAAGGGTAGCTTTCAAATTTCCTTTCGCCGTGTCCGACATCAGTATTTTCACTCTGGAATACACTGCCTATGAATATGTACCAAGTAACAAGGCTAAACCATGCTTTACAATATATTTTTTAAGTTTTTAAATCAACATAAATTACTGAAGTAGATTTATATTAAACTATACGTTTTTGGAATCATATACGTACCAACCATGATAAGTGAGTTGCTATTATTTTAATCCAAATTAAGATAAGGTTTGTTTTTTATGTTAGCTAGCTTAAAATAAACAAGTATCAAAATGATGACATCACTATAGTGTATAGTATAAGGATTTTATTATATTATCTTTAAGGAAAAGATATAAATATATATTTTTTAATTATTTGATTTTTTTGTATATTTCAGTTTTTATAATAACAAATATAAAATATTAGAAACTTAGCATGTAATACTATCAAAATGAACGTATTTTTATAGTTAAATAAACAAATAAAGTAATAATTACAACACTTCATGAAGTTACTTACTAATTTCTGATTGTTACAAATGTTATAGTAAATCCTATAGATACAGAATTAAAAAAAATCTTTATATTTAAGACTAGATACCAAGTGGATTGAGCTGATAACTAAGCGCCGTAAAAAAATTGTCAAACAGAAGCTTTGACAAAAATGAAATGTACATATGACATGTGTGGAGTCATTTTTATACTGTATTCAATATACTCCACTCTCAAAGCAGACAATGTATAATAAAATATGTATTCATATCTATTTTATTTATTTAAAATAATCTGACAAATACGTCTAATAAATCCGTGCCATACTTTACTTTCTCTCGTCCAGTGACATACTAAAAAAACTCATGAAAAAATATCACAAATATTCTCAAATTATGGCAGTTAATATGCTCCACCTTAAATAAATAAAAAATAATATTATATTAGCCGTGTTGTTGCTCTTTGTGATTTTCGAAAACATAGCGATGTCATCTTTCCCTATTTATCATTTCATATTTTTATGGTAGCATGGAAAAATTTGATAATACGTTTGTGCAATGTAACGTAGGTATAGTGAATTGCAAGCAAGGTAACGGAGTTTGTTTACGTGATTTTTTTGCGCTGAAACTCATGAAAAAGTGTGCTCAAAACGTAACATAATATTATGCTATACATTAGAAATGCTGTTAAGAAGAAGGGATAACCTATTAACATATTCTTTATTAAATTTTGTAACTATAAATTATTTATTATAATTAGTATTATAAATAAATTTTGTTATTGTATGCTTATTTTATTTCATTAAAAGTTAAAATATAAAGATGATTATTAATATGCATACAGATATCGGCGGTCTCGTTATTTTAACCCAAATTTTAAACCAGATCAGTAAAAAGAGTGTAGTTATTATGAAAAATTTATTAATTAATGATATTTCGTTGTATTACTGGCAAAAGACGTTAAAGTAAAAAAGTGAATTTTGAGATAATCGAGTTTTAATGTTAGAGTCTCTTTGTCAAATGCATTTTACGACAATTTCTATCAAATAATATATTATACCTTAAGAATTTGTCGTGAAACGTATTTAAGAGAGAAACTCAAACATTAAAACTCGATTATCTCAAAACTCACTTTTTTACGTTAGCGTCTTTTGCCAGTAACACGACGATTTGTAATCTCTAGTGAACGAAAGATACACAGAAAGGTCTTTAAATAGTTAAACCTTATTCTAATTAGCATGTTATTCTTTATAACTGATTTAATATGTTTAAATAATACGAAATGAATCAAATCAAAAACCAATTACCATATTATTATACTATAAATAATTCAACTACAAATTGACCTAAATCTAAACCAAGAAACGTCTCTATGCCCGTCTGTTTCAATCTGGCTTAACTGTTTAGCTTTATAAACGCTTTTCTATAGTTTCCAGCAAGTTAAGTTTAAATCTTTTGGTCTATGTTATCTTAGTCTAATTAGTTCCTGGAGGCTGTTTGATGGTTGCGTATATTCAATCTTTCAATAGAGACGTTTTCAACGGAATTAATACGCTGCTTGCACTTGTTCATTAACAGCTATGTCCCATCTTTATATACTGATTAAATATCACAGAGTTGTTTATTATTATCGTTTCATCAGTATAGACAACTTTACATTCAATTGCTCAAAAATGTCACTATAAATTTGATAGCAAAACGAAGTACAAAATCTGATACATTCTTACAATGTTAACAGAATTTAACGACTCAAAAACGCAAGAGTATAAAAATCTTATTCAAACTTGTTTATGTGACTATATTCGACCGAATAAATTATATTTAATTTTATCGTTATTTTTTTGTAAAGGGGCTATAATTAATTTATTTTTTAACAATATTGTCAACACGCAACAACGCATAGAAATCATATTACTTCAACATTCCCGCATATAATGTTTACGCACGTGTCTCGATTTCCTGTTTTTATAATATTATTATTTGTGGTATGTATATTAAGTGGTTTGCTACTTCGGCATAAGGCTTTGCTAAATGTTAATTTACTCAAAAAGCCTTTCAGAAGGTTGTCGGAAACCCTTGTTAGTAATTTAATGAAATAAGCAACCCCTTTGTTAAAAAATATTCATAAATGTCAAACGCGGCAAATATTTCTCTCGGATGTTTTTGAAACCAAACGAGATGTATATATTTATTAAATTACCCTACATTTATTTCTCAATAACGAAAACCGCAAAATTACGGAACAAAAGATTAAAGCTTCGTATTATAGTATGGTGTTGACATAAATTTTATTAGTCGTTAACAGTCCAATTAATTTTGTGTTTGAGTAAAAGATTTTTCAGGTTAAATTTCAATAATATATTATTTGTTTGTTGGCGCTATTTAAAGTTTTGGTAGTGCGTGACAAAGCTTTGAAACCGGATAAACGTTGACACATATCGTATCCAAAACGTGCGAAACTTTCATATTATGATATTTTCTATATCTGGACGATATAAAAAAACGTAATTCATATAATATTACAGTAATTCATAATATTTTATTACGTGGCTAGATAAGTACGTAATTTATATGTCAGTTTTACAATACATGATCTTTATTTTTATATGACTTGAAAGGGTCATTGAAAAATTGTATGTTTATGTATAGATTATTACAAATTTAAATTATAACATTACTATTCCCTTGTGAATTTATATGTTTTACTCTCGTTGCTTATAAATCATTTGCTTGACCAAACAAACCAATCGTTTCAGTTTAAATATTTGAATAAAAATATGGATGATATAAAATTTGTATTTCAAATTTTTATCGTTGAGGTTTTAATTGATAGTAAATTTTTAATTTTATTTGTTAATAAATAAATCTATTGTATTTTTTTTTGAATTCACAGATAAAACAATTGTCAGGAATATACAGTTTGATGCTTTTTTATTCTCGTTTCAAAGTAATAACTCAACTTAACTTTCTTACTCATTGCCACAAAGCTTAATTTCCAACGTGGAGTATTCTTTCAGATGACGTAAGGTGTTTAAAAGCTTTTTACCTTTTCAAGTCAACTTCTTAGAAGACCGCTAATAAAAATATCAATAGATTTATTTGGTGAACTTCCATAACGATATCTGGGAATTTTCATGAGATTCTTGAAAATTTCGTGGTATTTTCACTTAAGTATTTTATATTAACAGTTTACCCATAAATGGAAGAATAATAAAATAATAATTATATTACGATAAAAATTACAGGAAAATTGTATCCTTGTCTTAAAATTCATCCTATTAATAGATTGAAATTAAATATTTTAACTGTATAAAGAAATGTACCTCCACGGTAACGTGCGGGTTCGATCCCCCATCTATCAGATTTCTTAAAATCCGAAAAATGCAGGACTGGATACCCATTAGGTTGAGTAATTGTCTGAAAAACAATCTGTCAAGACGTCTTCGCATTGCGGAAATCCATAAACTTCTCTTTCGGAGTGGATATATTCACAATGTGTAGGTTCATATTATGCTCCATGTTAGGAGCGAACATGGTATAAATAAAATAAAAAAAGACGTGACGCACACAGACAAAATTTTACATGAGGCACAAAAAATGTACAAGTCAACATATTGAATATACATAATCTTGAAGTGCATGAAAACTAAAACTGGTGTCGTATTAAAGTTTTAAAATAAAACTATTTAAATTGACGTTGTAAATTTTTTTTTTACTTCATCGCAAGTTTCACTGGTCATCTTTTTTTCAAACTTAAAAGCTAAATTTAGATACTAATACGGTTTTTGTAGCTTTTATCGTTTCGATAGAACATGTATGAAGTTGTACATTTTGTTTTTATCGAAAAAAAGTTATTTTGAAAAAAATTGAGGGTTACGTTACTTTTTTTTTACAGTAGATATGAAATTTTAATGACGATGTTACTAAAATAATATACTAAAATAGTTTCCGTGAATGATCAAGGCAGTCCAATAGATTTCTAAGACAATTTAATCTCCCTTAATGTGCCTATCTTAAATCGTGATTCCAGATATTAACTATCTTATTCTGTCATTAAACAGGTACTGATAATGTAGAAATGTTAGATAGATATCAAGCAGAAGACGTCGTAGTACGTTATCCCTCTCAGTTCCCTTTGCTCTATGACTAAAAGCTACTTTGCAAAGTTTTAGACAGCTTTGACGTCAAACGCGAGTGATGGCAGTGACGTTTTTAAAGACTTATTTACGTGTACGATATAAGAACGTAGCAAACATTTTGCGTGGCGAAACGTATACTTGTTTCATCCTCTGTGAATGGAAATGCGAATATTTTGTCTGAATTATTTACTTTTCTGATGATACGTCAAATTTATTGACATTTCGAGACTGCGGCTGGCATGGTACACAATTCACTCCAAAGTTTTGATTACTTTCAGATATACAATTTGGGAATGGCAGTCGTCAAAATATTTATTTTCGTATGACATTATTTGATTCACAACTGTAGTGTATATTTTTTTTTTCATATACCGTATCTGTCAATGGACGTAGGCTACAAGCATCGATGAAAATTTATGAGTACGCTCAAATATTTCTAAAAAAAATCTACAATAAAACCTCACATTTTAATTTCACAGCCGTACTGTTGATACATCTTTTACCATTATTTTCTTCTAAATTATTTAAAACTGGTCAACTTCCATATGTGAGATCACTGTTTCCCGAGCCGGGTTTTGCCTTTCGGCATCTTCATGCTACATTATATGTGGGCAGTGAGCGAACATATAACA
>JAGVSQ010002854.1:8186-23299 GCA_022683975.1 Rhyacophila evoluta | reverse complement strand
GTCCGACAGATGGTCGAACCGACTTGAGAAGCTCTTCCCTTTCAACCGACATATGTGGACACTCCCAGAGGATGTCTTCACACTGTTGATATCCATATACTTTATTACTGAAGTGTACATCTTCACACTTTGTATATCCATGTGCTCCATTTTTGGAACGAGTATGGTGACAACATGTCTGTTTAATAATATTTCGTACAAAACTATTCTGTGTCTATCTGTTTCAATATTTTATGAGCAACGAATAAATTATATAAAAAAACAAAACACTTATCTATTGAAAGAAAAAACTTTTTGCTATTTTGAAGAAAAAAAGCACAGAGAATATCCATGTAAACGCGAAGAATAAAAGTTTTGAGTAAGTACCGTCATATTGAATTATAAATGAACAGTTGAAAAAGTTTTTTGTGTCCTACCTCCTTGCGAACCCATTTATTCCACAAATGTTTATTTCATTCATATCGATTCATTGAAGTGTGAAGAAAAACCAAACTGCATTCATTATTCAAACACATTCTGACATTTTATGATTGATGACTTTTATGGGAATAAAAAATACGACCTATAATTATTATTAGTGAAGGCGTTCATTTGGAAACTCAGCAGTGGTGCACTTCAATAATGAGAAGCGTCGATTATAATAATGGATATAATATATAACTAAATATACCTCTCGTCAAAAACAAGATTTTTATGTAAAATAATCCTTTTCATGATACATGCATTATCATTCGTTTTAAAATGTATAAATTAAAGCTATTTAAATATGAAAGATAATTATTCATACATCGATGGAAAAAAATGATTTATAGTAAAAAATATATCAAGATAGTAGCCTATAGTATTATGCCCAAGATAGATATTTTTTAATTGTATAATATATGCATCAATTGTAGATAGAAAAAACGATTCCGAACCCACCCAGACAAATTTTACAAGAGACACAAAAAACATTTATATAATGTAAATATTATGGATACAGTTTTGACGTGCACAAAAATCAAATCTGGTATTTTATTTACTACATCTGATATTAATTTGAATTATTTAAAAAAACCAGTAAAATTGATGTGGTATAAGTAATTTTTAGTAGTCAAAAATTTTGCAAGCCATCGTTTTTTCAAACTTCAAAGCTAAATTTAGATACTGCTTGGATATTTTCAGTTTAAATCCTTTTTAAAAAAGTGTATTAAGCTGTTTGCATCGTTATTACAAAAAAACTGAGAGTTATGTCACTTATGTTTCAACAGTCGATATTATAAGTATATGTCTGAAAACTGCTGTCTAGTTTAAGCAAAGATTTTATTTCTATCACGAAAATGGTTTTAAATCGAATCAACCTGTTCTTTATGAACAAGTGTTAAGCAAAAATTTAAAAATTGTGATCATATCTTCAAGACATATTTGGTCATGCAAAATATGATAATAATGCTGTCCCGCGCGTTCATTTCCATTACACGGACAAACCTTTTATCTTCCTTTGGAAGTTTTTTTTATCGCCAACTTTACCGTTTGAGAAAACTGACCTGATTTCTAAATAGGTGCTTCATTCGAAAGGTACCTATTGGAGATTTCGCAGTGCAACTTACGGCGATAGTTTATTTTTGAACATCAGCACTTTAAGCTCTTTTCCGTATATTACAGGTGATAGCCCTGTACCACACTGAAAATGAAAATATTTTATCAATCCATCCGTAATAACCCGAATAAGTATTGTTGCATAGTCGACTTCTTTGAAATTAACCATTGTCAACGATTTTAAAATAGTATTTATTACATTATAAATATACATTAATATATTCTTTACGATTTGAAACAAGGAACATATGGATCTCCAAATGTCTTGGCAAATTATTTTTCACGAGAATTTGTTAAAGACAATAAGTTGTTCAACCCAATGTCAATCCAGTTCTGCTTTTTCAGATTGAAAAAATCTAGTCGATGTGGGAATCAAACCCGCACTATCTGAATGCGTGGCGTTATATGTATTTTTATAAATTAACAAAATCAAAATTCTGATTCTGGTAATGATATTGCTTAAAATATATTGAGTTATGTAATTTTATTTGAGTTTAATTTATTATAATAAAAAAGATATACTGGATAAATAATTCACTATACACGGTACCATGTGTTATTTATTTTCTTTCGTAAAAAAAATTTGTATATAGTGATACATTTAATATTCCATTTGATTAAAAATACATCACTCGCACGCCACTTGTTTTCAATATACTGTCTCGGTAAAAGTACACGAATACAGTTGTCAACTTGACATATCGTGCTCGTGTCATCTGAGTGTCAACATTTTTTTATTTTCAAACAACTAGAGGGAATGGCTCAAATCACAAAAAAGCAAAACAACAGACTTTCTGTTAAAAATATTAAAAAACAAAATAAACATGAGTAAAGAATTAAAATATATCAATAAACATTTCGTTATTGAAATCAATTTATCTGACAGTATTTTTTTAATGGTTGTAACTATTTAATCTAATTTAATGATCTTTATAAATGACACATGATTGATTTTCACTGTTTTTCTGGCCTAGTGATTTTATTTATCTACAATATTTTACAAAGTAACGTCATAACCGTGAAATAATCAATTTAAAAAATATTTTTGAAATAATGTATACACTCCTTAAAAATATCATTTCTTAAATTGAAATTTTAAGATAACAGGAGTAAAATCATTCTAAAAATAAATAACACAAAACAATAATATAATGGTTATAGTGAATAAAATAATAGTATTTAATACTGAAGGTAACATAATATTTCATAAAACCATATGGACAACATATGGTTTTTTAGGTGGCAGATGTTGTTCTCGAAATTTTGTAGAATTCGAATCCAACATGATAATGTAGTATATGAATATAATCCACAATTATTAAAATTTGTTAATTTGAATCATGCGATCTGATGGTTTAACTTTAAGATTAGCTGTGGGGAAAAAACAAACCAGACAGGCCTATGTTATTCGTAAAATTATGCAACTGAAACCAACTTAGAGGACACCAGAAAATTAGCATGTGGTGACCATATGCTCCATATAAGAAGCGGATTAGTTTATCTGAACTTTACACCATATCTGATCCGACTGAATCATATGGATCTCTATAATGTGAATACGTCCGCTTTAGAGATGTAATACATGGATCTCCCCAATATGAAGATATGTCTTAACAGATTTTTTTTACGAGAACTATTTATCAGACAATTAATTTCTCAACCCAATGGGCTTCCAGCTCTGTGTTTTAAGATTTGAAAAAATATATATTTTTTTATTATATTTGATATATTTTGCATTATGTGACAACATTAGTTCTTTACATTAAAATGTAATCAATCTACAAAGTAGTTACCATGAAAGCTAGATGAATAATTAAGTATTTTAAGGCTTTGAAACATCTCGGCAAGTGATGTGTGATTATTTAATTTCTACGTCAATCTAATTTTCCCTGCATAGTTTACCGCTATTCATTAGATAGGACACTCTATAACTTATCCTTAATAACCGCAGAACCTTCGTACGTCCTACCTTCCTGCGAGAACGGTCATTAAATTATATTACGCAATGTTGTCATTCTTGATTACAATAATTGGTATGTCCGGCGCGTGTAATTATATGGTAATTGCATACAGTAATCGATCGTTAAAGAAACCGAGAATAGTAAAGTCGAGTAATTAAGTTATTTTCTTTCGTAATAAAAGTAATAAATAGTTTAGTAGATGATCAATACAAGTCTTAGTGATTTTACCCGAAAGCCCTGGAAATAAAAACTATACCTTTTAAAATTCCAAAATGTTGACAAATCAATAACAAAAAGCTAGGCCAAGTAGTTGCAAAAAAAACAAGAATAAACTGCGTAACGATTTGTGTAAACTGCAGAAACCATTCGCGCATAAATGCTCCTTCCGAAACTGACGTAGTAACTACTACAAGAGAAGATGAAGTCAACAGTGAACAGATGCCAAGTTGAGTAAGGAAAAAAATGACCCAGATGAATCCGAAGAAATAGAAAGTGAATCGAATGTGCGCAAGTAAATCAACTAAGAACAGAAATTTTCTTAGTCGAACTTAGGAAGATGAAGAATTCTTACAACTTTTAAATGAGCTGGTACTTTTCACAAACATTTTCTTAAAATCGTAAACTCACATCTAAGACGTCATATTACAGAGCGAAAAGGTTAGCAAATGCGTTTATTGTTACAAATTTTTATATTATTTTTAACTGGTTATTTTTATGTGTGAAATAGAAGTAAGTAATAAAAAATACACTAAGAAGTCAGTAATATAATTTGTTCCATTTAAAAGATATTGGAAAATCTTATCCTAATGAGAAATCATTGGACCGCCTATTAATTTCATGGCTGACTGGTAGAGAATGACATCTAGGTATTATGTATATGTGAATAGCAATACAGTCGATAAAAACATTTTAACACGAAAGCAGGTGGATATCTACAAATACTATTGATTTGAAAAAATAATAATTTTATCCGTCAGTATCTTGTTTTGAATGTATACGTGTTACGATGTCTACAAATGATAATACTTCTTCAATATATCACAAACACGATGGTATCCAACGTTGTTCTCCGCGACTTAATGAATAGATCTTTACGATTATGGGTGGTGCGTCGTACTTTATGTTGATTGCTGTATAATCAAATGTATACGATTGTTTCCTAACAGTTTGGGGTCAGTCTATTGGTAGAGTTAAATGAATGATCAATTCACTAAAATGGCTTAAATATGTCACACCGAGCACACCATTACAAATTATTACAGTTATATATGGTCCATAGAAACACGGATAATGAGCCCGCACGGCTTGGTAATCGAATTTAAGAGTTCAAATCCTATTACTGCAAAAAAAATTTAGGAAATTTAAAAAAAAGTCATGATTAAGTTGAGAGACAGCTCTCTAATGGATTCTCGTGAAAAAATCTCTACTTTCAGAGAAGGCATCGAAAATATATATATATAAAAATATTAAATTATGTTTGTGCATTTTTGTTTTATAAAGTATTTGTTCATCGAATATAAAATATGTGTATTGAGTCAAGCATTTTGTACGTTATAATATTATTATTTCTGATTCGAAACTTATAATTATTACAACTTAGTATACTTGCGGATGCCATTCGGCATTTATGATTCGACTTCCTGCATCTTCAGGTTTTGTACTCATATACATTTAAAATATGCAAGAATATGTACCAATACTGTGAAATAATATTCAGCGTAATTAAATAATTTTGAATTACCACAACTAATAACTAACTAAGAACTAAAAATAATAATGTAATAATATAATAAAAAGTATAACTAAAATGTACCTATATATGAATATGACATAAATTAAACAGCGTCGAGTTATTCAAGTTTAATTTTTAGGCCTAGCCTACACCATCAAAGAGGAAATAGCGGAGTACTTAGTGTAACGACGACTTCTGGTTGAGGGCCAATGCCTCCGACCATTAGGTCGAAGCATACATGGTACGGAGGATATAAATTACAGTCTTAATAAGATGGATTAGAGTATCACGTGTGAAGTGCGGCCACCATCCAACGGGCTGCCTCCCACGCAGAGTGACATACCTAATTATATAAAATTTATGTCGCCATTACCTGCCGTGTGTGTATTCTGCGAGCGACAAAAACCGCCCCATTACGTTTTCACTTATTCCAGTGACGTTCGCACTTTCGCCGGATGTTCCAACGGCTGCTCTGTTAACTCAAATCTTTATGACTTAATGAAATGTTCACCTAAAAGACAAAAATTCATTCACTTCAAATTTATCAACAAAAAATACTAATGCAACGGTGGAAGCTTTTGAGACAGTGACAAGTGCTACGTAACTCTATTAAAAGCTCGGGTCATTAATACTATAATTTTTTAAGAAAGCTTATATAAGGTTTTTTCTCATCTGAAAAATGACTAGATCGATTATTATTCTTATCAGAACTTTCACACAGTGCATGTCCACATGAAATGGCTTGATGCAATACACATTGGAACTTTTATTTTCATATTTCAATCCAATGGATATTTAAGATTTGATTTAAAAAAATCATATTGATGACGTTTGAAAAATTTCATGAAATCATAATTCTAGGAGTTAAAAAAAAGCCTGGTTAATAGAATTACGATTTATGTATTTGTATATTTTATTTTTTTACGATCTTTGACGATTTTTTGACAATTTTGACGATTTTCGCTTTTTTTAAATATCAAATCAGTTCAAATAGATATCCGCATGTACTGACAAAAGATCGTAAGAAATGCTGCAGCCAAAGTCATAATTTATGTTTTGTTATCGTTTGAATTAAATTTTGTCGAAAAATCCACGAAACAAATACGCAGCTTATAATTTTAAGCGTACAGTCTTTTAATTAATATTTTCGACTGATGGTGCTTGATGGAATTTGATTTTAAATTCTGAATTATTTAAAACTGGCAAACTTCCATATGTGAAATATATGGATCACATATGGAAGTTTACCAGTTTTAAATAATTCAGAGTACAGTCTTTTGTTAAAAACAGTTCGATATATTGTCAAACTAAATAATAATCATCAATTTTTTTCTAAATAATCCTGTTATAAAACGTTATAGTTAAATTACGATTTTTATTTGTTTATTATAAGTACAGGTGTTATAAGAACAAAATAGAAAAATCAGAATTAAAAATATTTTATCATAATAAAAAAAGAAGAAGAATAACGCATCTTATAAACAAATAATTGATTATTAAGCGTTAATATTCATGTGCCGAAATATTAATTTTGTTTCAAAAATTTTGGTAGCCTAAGTTTATACTCATGAACAATTTTCTACCTAGCTTGTAAAATTTAAACGTACACTTATTGAAAATAATAGTGCCATGTTATGCTAAACGTCTATTACCACTTATCCAATATATTAAATGGTCGCTCAATTTAAATTTTACCAGCAAGCTTGCTATTTAAATGAAATATAAATGTGTTTGAAAATATTTGATTTAACACGCCTTCACTGATAAATATTTTCGTGTTGGTGCCTACCAATTTGGCCGCAAAAGTTCGAAATTACATAAAAAAGCATATTCATCTAATATATTATTTAAATGTTAATTTGGAAGGTTTGATTTGGTCGGAAACTCCAGGGATAAACTTTATTTGGGAAGATTATCAATAATTAAGTAGGTAACTACATATATGCTGTATGACGCCAAAATTTATCTGAGGGGGAAGTTTTGAAAGCGAAATGTTTGTTCATAATTGTATCGATTTAATATTTATTTCAGAAACCAAAATAAAAATGTTTATATTGAAATTGAGTGAGCAGTTTTTTATGAAAACCAATTATAAATTAAACATTTTTTTACAGTTTGTCAGTAGACCTGAATAGACATTATTAATTACAATAGTATTTTTCTGTATAAGAATAAAGCATTTCTACAATATTTAATAACGCCAACGAACTACAAAATAGCAATTTGTTTTTTTTTCAGCGAATATTATGAGCAAACTGTTTAGGTACAAAAATATATAACATAGTTCAAACAGAGTTTTGCGAGTTTCCATACAATAAAAATACGCCATATTATCGACGCGTCTCGAGCAACACAGTTTCCTTTTCGTTACGTTTGTATCTATTAAACAAATCTGCAGAAAATCGTCACTAAATGTGATATAAGTATATGAACTAATAAAATGAAAAGAATCGAGGTTTAAAACCATGTGTTGGGTTAAATGAAGAATTTTGTACAAGTAATATATAAAAGAAATTATTTGATATTATATAGTCAATTATTTGTATTTGATTAAAGTTGTTTGTCGTAGTATTTTTTTAAACTTTAAAGTGTATTTATTTATGATACAATTTGTTTTTCTAACATGTCTAAAACCTTTTTAAAAATGCGCTATTTTAAAGTTTAAAGATACTAGATGGAAACATAAAACAAAGACAAATGATAAAATTTTGATATGTAAAAGCCACGAGTTCCCTAACCAAGGTAGTATAGAATACCACCGCGGGGAGTCATAAATAATGCACACTTCTTCCTCCCTTACTTACTTCCTGTGCTCCTTACCGAACTAAACTTGAGCTTTTAAAATGTCGCCGAGGGACGCTATGCGGTTTCTTAGCAATTTTCATTCCTCTATTCGCATCCTTTCAAAACGCGAGCCTTATACATAAATTTTCTTCAGGCTGTCACTGCGCCACTCTTCAGATAAGGCGGTCGGTATTTCTCGATTTGTTTCGCAGCGGAAAATATACGGAATTGCTTCCGGAATAATTATCGCGGCCATTATTCAAAACGGCGGTGTGAAAAGTTCTTGATGAAATTCTTTATCTAATACTAGTATTCCGTTTTAAGCAACTTAAAGGATTTTCTCTAATAATAAAACACTTTTATTTGAAGCCGCGGTTATTCTGCTTACTTTAATTAAATTAACCAACAATGAAACGCTACAAGCATTTTTGTCTTATACGACTCTGCATTCATACTCTCGATTCTTTGATCTCGAAACTGTCTTAATTATCCATCTCTTCAAAATATTTTACTATCATGTAACATATTAATTACTTCGCATAATGAAATAACCAGTAATTCTTTCTATGTAAATCTGCATAATATTTGATCTATTGTAAATACAATATAGAAAATCGCCCGCTATTACTGCTATTTATTGAAACTTATTTGTTGTCAATACCGCCACAGATAATAAAACTGACACCTAAAAAAATAGTGGAGCGTACGAGTGAGTGATTGCTTTGTAATACGTATACCGTTTTAAGATGGCAATAGACGAAACTCACGTCGCAAATAACGATATGTATGAAAATATTAGTATTACAAATAAGTTGTTGTTAATACAAAACCAATCCTCTCCCAAAATAAATAGAGAATTTATAATTCCCGATAGATTCGATCATCGACAATGACGCAGAGTGGATGTGTATATATTGTGTTTTGGCGAAACTTTGCAGCCGTTAAATTTCAATGTGAACGAACCGCAAATATGAAGCAATATTTGATATGCGATACTCGCCATACAGCATTGTTATTATTTAACGCCAAATATTCATTCCATAAACAAGTTTAAACAATGTATTTGAATATGAAATTTTAGAGGCGATAACCGAAATTCGTGTATCCACTTTAATACAATGCAGCCACATATCTACGATGCTTTATTAAAATTATTATTTATTACACAAAAGCGATTGTGTTTATTGATTTAAAATTCGCATCGAAAGGTAGAAGCTTTTGAATCATTTGAAACCGGAGGTGAAGTCTTCAAGTCCCGAAACCAGATTAAAACATGGATCCTCAACGAGCAGTGGACGTAGAAAATAGCCCACTTAGTAAGTAAACGTATTATAAGTGATTGGAAGTCCACATTCGAAACAGAGACAGTTAATATAAAAAAAAGAAAATTAGAGAATAAGATTGTTTCTGATGATACTTATCTACAGTCCGCATGCAGTCCGGGGACTGTCAATCCAAGATTAATAATTGTTAGGACTGAGGTAGGCCACACGTGAGTATGTGTAACATGAGCCTATCGATCAGACCGAGTACACAACAACTGTCAACTAAAATCTGGCTTACATTAATCTTAACAATTATTTGAAATTGACAGTTCCCGGACTGCAGGTAGGCTGTAGTTTTATAGGTACCGTAATATTTGCATATAAATGATGCACGTCCAATGAGGCTGGATACAATGTTTTAATTTTAAGTTTACAATCGATTAATCGTAATATGAACCGGGCTCCTAATAATGTATTATTGTCGTAATACTAATATCAATATTTGGCAGCATTTGACATAACATAAATTAAAAATCATCCAAGACGATTCTATTAGATAAGTTTTTATTTGAGAAGTCCATTTGTTAATACGCATATCATTTACTATATGGGATTATCAATCATACCACTAGTACATACTATTTGATTCATCAAAGCTCGTACTCGCAAGTGATGTCTTCACTCGTCCCCAGAGTAATTACATCGCGTCGAGATTATTGAGCGTTAATACTTCGTCACTTGATTAAGTTTAAGATATTCCAGGTCAAGGATCGAAGTATCACAACTTAAATCTCCATTTAGGTCCCTGGCGAACTTTCAGAGCGGAGTTATTATTATCTTCTACTTAACAAAACCTTAAACTCGCTCCCAAAGTTTGGCCTTTGGATCGCTTTCAATGGGAAAGTGCTTGAAAATAGCATATTAACTCAATGGTAATACAATTAACACAGGCAGAACAGAAAACAAAACTTGTATTGTATTATAGAACAGATATACCATCAATATTATTTTTGAAAGTCATGTCCTAAATATTTCAACAACTTTATATATTACTGCCTACTATCACTTTAATATAGTATACTTCTTCTTCTGCCATATCCGCTCTTTGTGTGGAACATATGGCCGTCAAAAAACGCCTCCGAGTTTTGCTTTGCCACCTACCAGTCACAGTTATCCTTCCAAATCATGCAAGCATCAATTAACACGTCGTGTGAAAAGTAAGTAGATAAATCGTTTTAGACTATTGTTAAAATGTAAATAACTACAGTGCAAACTGCAGATTTTTTTTTATATTCGTTCCTCCTAAAAATAACTAATTGTAATATAGTCAAAAAATATATATATTACGATAAATTCCACGAAAGAATAACTGTTGTAGAAAATTTTCGACTTGTTACTATCACTATATTAAATATCTATAAGTGTCATTTATATTATATTATTACCGTACCTTCGTAACGAGGAGATCTGATGACGGACCATGCAGTCACTAATTACACATAAAGTGAAGCTGCGACACTGGACCTGGCCGGCTAGCTGGACGGATATGGAAGAAGAATAACAGAAGAATAACCCAGGGAGATTACAAATCTAAATTATAGTTTATGATCATTAATATTACTTGAATACTATTCAACACGAACATTATAATATATTAATACACTATAAAATATAACTAGAAAATTATTAATTATTCTATCACACTAATATTACGTTAAAACTCTTAAAATACTTGAAATAAAAAAAACTAAGAAGAGCTTAAAATAATTTGCTGAGCTTCATAAGATACATTTGGGAACTCCGAAGTAGGCGCTAGGAATATCTTTGAAAACGTTTTGTAATTTAATCTATTTTAGAAAATTGTGTGCCACTCTGCAATTTAGCTTACGATAGCTTGATTATTTTACTTTTCGGTGGTAACAATAATATTTGAAGTTGTCTTTTGGGGATTCGGGAACAAAAAGCCGTCTTAACAGTTTATAATAAATATTATTTTGTGCACATTTACCCATCTGCTTTCGATTACTGATAATGTTTTGAATTCGACCAAAAACAGATGTTTGAAGTAAGATATTTTTAAACAATGCTTGGATTATTTTTATAAATTAACATATGTTCGCATCTCTAAACTTATATTTCCAGGAACACTTGTGGTTATATTTATGAAAGCTTTATGTCAGTCACGCTGAAGTATGGTGGAAAAAGAACAAGCAGATTCTGAATGAAGTTAAGGAGTTGTTTGGTCAAATATTATGACTACTACAAGTTGAATCATAATATCAACTTTTGCATATATTCGAAGCAACTATTCCAAATGAATAGATTTGATCAATTTATTTAGTTTTGATCAATTAATTTGAATATTTATTTAGTTGAAATAATAACGGTCAGGACTCTTGAGTAAAAACAATGGAACGATAATTGACTTAGTAGATTGTCATGTTATTTAGTTTGAAACTTTCCTTCTTAATATTTTATCTAACACGCACAAAAATAACATTCCAAAGAAAAATATTTCCGACATGAATGATAAATTTCGTTTTGATTAATTTCATTATTCATCTCTGATATCTGGGTATAGATCGGAATGAACTATTTTTTAATACTTCGTGCTATCCAAATGTATTTACGTAGTCTATTTTAACGTTGATAATTATAAAAATGAGTGCCCCTCAGTACCTTTATAAACGTACCTTCAAAGTATCCTGCCGCCTATAATGCATTACGTACCTTAAACGTACATAAAAAGCTTACTTACGGTGTTTAATAGAATTACATAGATTATATTACGTTTAGATCTCTTCAAAATATGAACTCATAAGCTTTCATCGCGTGACTTCAAGGGAAACCTTATCACTCTCAGACATACTAAACACACACACACTCCTATGATCCAGTAGCAGTAGGAAATAATTTTGTTAGCCCTGAGTGCAAATACATTAACGATACTTACTTGTTATTTTTAATATGTATGTGCAATTCTTTTGAAAGCTTGTCGTATGTATATATATATACATACGTTCATGTATACATATATATATTTACGTGTATTCGTAAACGTATATTCGTACGTGTGGTTGGATTAGAATTTCGAATGATTAAATTAATGATCAGCCAATCAGGTATCGTACCGAGTATTTTTTACAATAACATGAATAAATAACTACAAGGCGTACAAAAAAAAACGCTACTTTGATAATTTGCAAGTGTTTTATGTATTCATCTACGAACGATATTTTTCTGCTTAACAAAAACAATATGACGTTAATGTTTCTTATAGTTAAATATTCTTATTATAGCCTGTAATATAAAATATTATAATATATAAAATCATATTAAAATTCATAATATTCAACTTATAACTTGCATAACACGTTAATCGCCGTTCGATAGTTAGTGCAGTTAGTAAGTAGATCGACGAAAAAGTTGAAATGCGCATGAAAAAACGCATGAACCAGGTCGTCACAGCTGCAGTATTTTAATCACTTTTTCGAACGAACTTTTTTGTATTACGGTTTTCTAAAAAATGGTAAATTTCAAAACAAAGTTTCATTCACAATACCATATTGCATTATTTACATAATATGTACATCGATTTTTGTCATATTTTTAAACTAGAGTACACCACACGGGAGTAAAGTCTTTCATTTCACCTTATCTATTGTAATTAAAACACTGATTCTAATGATAGTTTTATGAATAAAGTATATTGTTTATAATACAATAATACCAACGTATTACCAAAATAAACAAAGAAATTTTATGCTTATAAATTAATAAGTTTAGTTGTAAATACATCAATATAATAATAAAAATGCACCATGGAAATCATAAATATTAAAACAACAACGTTTCCTCAAACAAAATTAAAGACATTATCGGAATCATAAACAAAAACCGTACCCGTCGCTTGAACAAAATCACACGGACCGATCCGAACGACCCTGGTGACACCAAATGTCAAACGCGACGCTTACTAAAATTGCTGTTTTCATTAAATATATCTGACATCTGGGAAAAATGTTATCAACTTGTCAATAGATTAAAGAATACGATTGTATACAATAAAAGTCGAAATATATTTCTGATCGGTTCCTATGACGTCGTCAAGAATTGGAGAGCTAACTCGTCTATAGCCTGGCAGGACACGCAAAGTTTGGCGAGTTAACTCGTTCGTGGTATGGAACGCGTTAATAAGCTATACTATAGACTGAAACCAAACCTAAGCAATTAATCTGAAAAATCAAATCTGTATTTCTAAAGATTTACGTTCTTCGCATATTTACCTTGAAGCAACATGGTTGGTAAAAATGATTGGTTTTATGATGTTTCTTTTATTACCATTTATATGGTTTCAAACCTTCAGTAGTGACAGGAATCGGAAGAAGACGTTACGCCATACATAAATTACTACGAAAATATACCGCAATATTTAAGCTACACGTGCAAAAAGGTGTGCAAATCCTTTTCGTTCATATTGCTCATAAAATAAGGTGAGGTAATCAGTATGTCTCTTTCGTACGCGGCGTTTACCTAGTTTTCCCTATTTCACGTTGACCTCCAACAGCACTTCCGACGATTTACAAAACGTGTTCTACCAGCAGTCTAGATATTGTTACTTCCTAAAACCGTGAATAAATATATTCTAAAAATATCTCGGACGCCTGTACTTTATCATATCCATTTTTTCTAATTTTATTATGAGTAAAACATACTACGAATATTTTCTTACAGCCTTCGACGAAAGCTTTTTATCTAAAGTTTTCATCATAAGATAAACTAAGGTACTGCTCGCTGCTCGAAAGTAGTTCTTTTTTGTATTTTAGTTTCATCTCAAACAAATCACTCAAATGCGACGTTATAGCACACTTCGCCGAGAGAATGAATATTTGTGTTCAAAGTTTATGTTCCGTGAAATAGTAGACATTTTAAAGGTTGGTTACAAAACAACAGCTGAATAAAATCTAGTATCACATAGTATACACAATAATCTACGGGCATAAAAATTCAAATGGTATTATTTACATTACAATAGTTGACCATCTAATAATTTCACGGAAATTTCAGTATTTTTTTTTATTTTTATTAAAATTAGTAAAATATTTCTCCCCTGTAAGTATCCTATATTAAGTGTCTTGTAAGTCCATATTTCTTAAGCGAAATATTTTTAAATACTTTATTTGTAGATTCTTTTAATAATATAAATTATCATGCATATGAGTGTATTTATTTATTATTTAGATTATGCCTTCTTGGTGTAGAGTTTGAAGGCTAAAATTGTTTTTTTTTGCTCTATTTCATTTTTAATTTGAAGGTGAAAACGTCATATGAAATAAGTTGTAATATCGCCTGACAACCAATTCTGACGAAAAAATCAGTCAAGTCTTTTATAGACTCTACTTTCTGAGCGGGAATGATAAAAAAAGTTTGATCTGTACACTTGCGATGATAGTAAAACTAATAAAAATGAGAATTAAAATCCGATGTAAATAACATTATTTTAACTATTATTTAATTTATTTTAATACAGAAAATCTCTCAATATACATGATATTAGAAGGTATTATTTTTGAGACGCACTGTTTCTGTTTTGTAAGTGCCTTATGAGCGGGTTATACTTTAGACGACCACATATTTATGCTATCTTTTAATAGGAAATTGTTTGAGACAGAATATTTCCCAAGTTTATAGCGTGCCATCACCATACTTTCATTTATAGTTTAGATTAAATTAACCTTATTCTACTTCTTACTTTATCTTTTGTCTCTTCCTTTCGCTCTCTCTCTCTCTCTT